>BMAT01003620.1:439629-451248 GCA_019649035.1 Elysia marginata
ATGATGATGATGATGATGATGATGGTGGTGGTGATGATGATGACGATGATGATGATAATGGTATTGCGTTGGCGGTTGTTTTTATATTAATATTTTAATGACGTTGATATATATGCTCAGCACGTCAACAATCAGAAACGCAATGTTAAAATCAAACAGCTACAACACGTTTTCTATGCAAGTGTGCGAATGTGATTTTCCAGCCAAATGATGTATGATGTAAACGGCAGAACTACAAATTTTCAAGACTGTCATTTCTACAGAACTATGGATTGAAATGATAGATTTAAGGTTTGCACTTGTACCAATCTTTAAAAAAACCACAGTTGACTTTCCCCTTGCCTAGGTTTTTTGTGCATGATTGCTAGCATGAGCATGATTATACGACATATTATGAATAACAAGTTTTCCCAATTTTGGTCGTATAAAAAAATGGAGACAAAAGGTTATGTTTATATGGTTAGGGGATACAGTTAAGCATTGTTATTTTTTCTTCTAGACGACACTTATTCGAGCTCGATCTTCAATTAGTTGAGTATAGTAAATCTGTTCGAAATCGTTAACTGCTCAAGCATTACGCAGTAAAATAACATTGCTTTATGGCATGGCTTTAAATCCTGCAGCAGGTAAAACAGAGCTTCAATGAGGGATCCTTAACTTCCATTACTGGTAGTGCCTGAAAGAAAAGCCCATGTCTCAGAAAAAGCGGCGTTGCCGCACATTCGCTGGTGTTGTGTAAAGCAACTTAATATTGATAGTGATGATAAGTTCGTTTGATTGAAAATGTTCGTACATCTTATTCTAGAAACAGTTTGTCGTAAACCTGTTTATCACTCGCCCGTAATGCCATTTGGTGCGAATAATATCTATCTCATTTTCTTCCATTAATTGCAATAGAGACAATGAATGACACTGCAGGTATTTTACAGTGGCAACATTTTCTTCACTTGTAACTTGGGATCTCCCCTGTATCAAAACTTGTAAGTTAGTGGTCCCGTCTCCAGGTAAAGAGAACTGGTAATACATTTCCTTAAGATCTGAAATTACTCTGCATCTAATCAACAACTTATTTATTTGTACAGCATAGCCATGGTTAGGGTGAGCGGTAGCTCAATCGATAGGGCGGTTGGCCGCTATCCTAGAGGTCGCGGGTTTTATGTCCAGTCCTCGAAAAATTGAAGTGTTCGCCTGTGCCAACCCAGCGCTTAATGGGTGGCTAGGTCTCTTAAAATTCTGCGAAAGGAAAGGCGTCGAGGAAAGCAATGGCAAATTATCTCACTATGCCGTGTGCCAAAAAACAAGGAACCCTCTACTTGTTCTCTAAAGCCTGTATCGAGTATGGACCTGATCTTATTTTACTTATACCGATGGTCTGTAGCTAATCTCAGGTATCGTTGAAAATACTTAGAAAATGACAGCCTCAGGAAGATCATCCATGTAGTCTTCATATTTTCTGGGGATCCATGGAGTTGCGTTTCTGGTTTCCGGCTCGTGGTTACCTAGGGGGAGGAAACTGACTCGCTCCCTTCCAGAGCTTACAGTATTCGCCACTTCTCCATCTTTATCGTCAAAACTAAGTTGAGATGAGCCATTTCTATTGACAACTTCAACGGTATCGGTGAAGATGACAGCTGATTTCCCATCGGCGGAGTGGTTTGTCTGTGGGCGAAGTAGAATATAAGAATTATCCTGATGTATAGTAGAATCCGGCGCAGGGGAAATTGGCAGGAAGCGTTTGGTATCACCTGGAGAAGCTACACTTAGAGAGTGATCGGTGTTGTTTGGATTTGCGTGCTGGTATTAGTATTACTCGACTGTTGCGACCTTAGTACTCTCGTGTGCTGCAGGTCCCTCGCCTGGTTGGCGCTGTTGGCAATGGCCAGGTGAGTGTGAGCTTTTCGTTGCAACGCCTTGAATTCCACGGGTGACTATTCTTGTCTCCTTCATGTACCCATTGTTTACCTAGAGATACAAGATAAGAGGGTTTAAAAGGTATGGAGTCTGATATTTTCATAAAAGTGGTTCTCATTTTTTTAAATTATGTAACACATGTAGAATGAGCATGCTGGAAACAACAATGACAGTGATCCAGAGTTACCATATCTGTATTAAAATGTCGTTAAGCATTATTAGTTGTGTTGTCTAGTATCAAACAAAACTCATAATTTTTAAACTTTAGAATATTAACTAGTTAATATTTATTGTTTAGAAATCTATGATTTGATTAATTGAATAAGGCAGGCAGCAGTTTTATCATTTTATCAGTGTTATGCCGACAGCAGTAGCTTTTTTATTCTACGATCAATATTAATTATTGGAGACAAATTCTATCAATTAAATTTTAGACATCAGTCTATTATTAGTAGGTCTTTTATGTTTTACTTCATTAATGTTTCATTAAAAAGCTGAGAAAAAAATCACGAAAAGCCGAAATTTTTTTTTTAAATTACTTTAGAGAACGCCCAAGTGTTTAGATGGGAATTCGACTTTTTCTATATAGCAAACTTTGTTGAAACATAGCTTATTTTCTTATATTAGGGTTATTCATTTTGTCAAAGAAAAACGCTTAACTGCGATAACATCGTTGGCAATAGGTAAAAATTATTGAAACTTTTATATACAGACATAAAGACCAAATCAAGCTTATAACCTTAAAATTGGTAAATGTTGGAAATATTTCAAACCTCATTGGTGGGACCAATCAGAAAGGTAGGTTTATTTCAAACGATGCGTATGCCATACCAAGATTAGGCACCAAGGAGGGACTGTTGTGAGGTGACGCGCCCATGAGAGAAGGGCGTAGGTGACATATAAGAAAAGAATATTCTTCCAACTATTGAGGCTGTGCACATTGAGAAAATACTTCGCTGGCTTTCAAAATGGCGGATGCTCTCGAAAGTTATGGTAAAACTTTTTTGTGCGATGGATCAATGCGATCCCTAATCCACGTCAAGCTATACACTAAATTTCGGGATTTGGTTTGGTTGTTTGAATTTTTACGTCTCTTTTCAACTACAAGGTTATATCAGAGACGGCGCTTGGGACAATTGAAAGCGTGCTGCCACATTGTGATGTACGGAGCGCTGCATACACCACACCCAGTCACATTATCCTGACACCGGGCCGACCAGACTTAGCACTAAATCCATAATGCCAGACACCAGGCGGATCAGCTACTAATACCAATTTTAAATTCCTTGGTTTGACTCGGCCGGGGATCGAACCCGTACCTCCCGATCTCTGAGCGAGTGTCTTTACCGCTAGGCCACAGAGCCGGTCTAAATTTCGGGAGCGTCCGCCATTTGATAGGCAGCGAAACATTTTTGTAATTTGCACAGCCTCAAAACTTTAAAAATTCAATAATGGGAGCTTGAGTACCCATTTTTTGACTGAACGGTCTGTTTATTACTGTGACCTAGGTAGTTCCACATGAAGAGTTCTATGGTGTAAAACAAGTGCAATGATAAATAGTGTGCTGCTTTGAGTAACCGAATATATATGGTGGAGTGAAGACAAACATAAAGTCTTGAATACGTTTCAACTAGGCTACTACTTAAGTTCAGCAGCCTGTAAAATCTCCTTGATATTCCATTAAACTTATATTTGAGGCCGATCATACTTTCAATCTCGTTGAATTGGCAATAGAAATAAAGATCTCATTTGTCTTTAGTTTTAGAAAAGCTAAACGATAATTATTTCATTTCAATTTTTTTTCTTAGCAAATGAAACACTTTATAAACTTGTAGTTTGCTTCATTATTATAAGATATTTTGTATTGGTCAAGTCAAATTTACAATTTTGCGCCTAATTTACCTTAGCTGTTTCTTCTACATTGTAGTGTAATTGGCACACGAATGAGTTTAACATATGAATATTAACAACAAATGTCATTTTTGCTTTAATATTATCATGGTTTTCTTTAAATGTATCGTCTAAAAACGCTAATTTTTTACATAAAAAACAACCTTCTGGGCGTGCCCATATACAGGATTGCGTACCGTATTAAACGAAGCGAAAAGTTTTGTGATCATCTGCAGTACAAAGCATGGCATATGTGACAGCTATTCTCAGCAGGTAATTTATATGTATAACGTTGATTGACAAATACGCCGTCTATCATTGAAACTTTTTTTTTCAAATGCAAACTCAGCCTAAAATATAAACTGGCAAAAAAATAATGAATGATAACAGTTTTATATGAGTAGGTTCTTGTAGCCGTCTATATTGTTTTGGATAATTTGGCTCTTACCAACTGAGTCTGTTCGATCCTGAAAATTAATTTGACAAAATTCGTTGAATTCTTGGTGGTATAATTGAAAGTGCAGAGGAGGCGATGGCTATAACGGCTTGTCACCATGGTCTTCCCGTTTTTTCCTCGGGATGCTTGACAGTTTTGTTTCCTTTTTCATTGTATTTTGAGGGCAGTGTGTTGTAATTTTACGATGTTGGAAACCAATCTGAATTTTTAAATTGCCTCGCAGCCAATCCAAATGATTCGCATGTCGCAATGTTGACATTACAAGGCGTCAATGTGTTTCTGGGCTTCCAAATGTAAAATCTGCATTAAAATTGTCCAAATTTTGTTTCCAGACTTAAGAATTTTGTATTTAATATGTAGAGAAATAAATGGAAAAAAATCTACTTTAAGAAGGCTTAATCTCAAATTTAAACTTTCCGACAAGCGACGCATTTGGACTGATCACCAAACATTTATTGTCAAAAAGCTTTGCAACAAAGTCAGCTTCAACTTAGCTACAATATATTCAAAATACACTGTTTAGTTCCGTTTTAAACATGTATTTTGTTTCACTCTTGGGTGTGGACTCACCATTCAGGCATCTTTGAGTGTGTTGAGTGTTCCCGTCTAATCACTGTGGATTAAAAAAAAACTTTCATCATGCTTGGTCATAGTGTCCTCGTCGCTGCTGTTGTCCTATTTACTAACCCCCTAAACGACTTTCAGTTGATTTCTAATGATATCATTTACTTAGTGTACAAACATATTATTGATATTATTAAATAAAGGTGTAGTAATTGTGTGTGTGTGTGTGTACATTGCCTACTTTTTATATCAACCCGAGTATAACGTATCTGTTCTAACTATGTAGGATGATATTGTTGGCTTACTGGTGTGTGAATGCACAGAACTATGATTTTTAGGAACCGGAATTCAAAGGGCCTAAAGCTTCATTTTTTTTTAATTGGCGCGATATAAATGTATATTATTATTAGCATTATTATTGTTTTTAATTATTATTATTATTATTATTATTATTATTATTACTATTACTACTGTTACTATTATTATTTTTATTGTTGTTGTTGTTGTTGTTTTTGCAAATAAATATTATTATTATTATACTTTTTCTTTAAAATACAAACGAAAGTGCTTAACGTTACTCAAAGAACAGGTTCCATTTTACCTTTGTAGTTGTCATGACGTGAGGACTTCGCACTGTTTTGGTGTATTGTTGCACTATCTGAAGCTTCGTGGACACCTTCAATGTTAGACTTTATGTGTATTGGTTCACCGTTTGCCGTTGGGTCAGTATCAGAACCAACGGAGACGCCAAATCCCGCCTCATATTTAGAAACTTCAAGTTCTTTTTCAGTGTCAACTCCGTCAGTGATCTTTACTCTTTCGTCATCAACTCCGGTGGTTCCTTCGTTGGATTCCCTGAGCATTGGCGGGGATGGGGCACTCTCCGCGCCGATTAGGTCCGTTACATTTCTCTGCCTGTGACTTCTAGTCACCGCTCCTTGACTCTGCTCTATGAGCGTCTGCTCCGGATCTTCTGCGCTTTCTGGGAGACCAAAGCTGACCATCTGGGCTTGCCGGGCAGCTTTCACCGGAAGAGACTTTTCTCCAGATTCCGTGTGGACAGTGTCCTGGCCTGGGGGTACTACTGGCCCCGATGACGTACTGAGCAGGACTGTGCCGGTGGCCGGGTCTACAACCTGTCGCTCAGACCTGGCCACGGCCAACTTCCCGTCCCGACCCATCTCAACAGTTTGTTTAATCACCTGGTGGCTTCTTAGTGGTTGTCCGCCTTGATGCACTGGGCCCGCCACGCCATAGTATCCCACAGGATGGCCATAAGCCATTGGTTCGCGGGCAATCCCCCGGTGAGAACCTTCGTGCACGCTATGGTTACCCGCGGCAGAGGATCTGAGATATCCCTTTACGATAAAGCCGTTGGATTGGTTGTAGTTCAGGTTGGTGTCGTCGGCGTCTGTTACGGGTTTGTTGTCGTTAACTAATATGGTAGAGATGGCCTTATTGTCTCTGGTTGCAGAATTGTGGTCCCTGGATGCGTGCGAGTCCATCCTATAGCCCTTTGATATCATACTGTCTTCTAAAATTTTGGGCCTGCAGATTCAAGAGTAGAAGTTGTTTTGTATTTAGTGTTAACATAACTGATTATCAATAGTCTGTGTGATAATGTAGCGCGATTTAAGAAAATTGAGATAGTGTTGAGGAAATACGTTGGTTAAAGGATTCTGCTATGGTTAGCCGGATCAATCCTAACAAATCGATGAAACATTTTTTTATTCAAAACACACTTTTAACTTGCGGTTTATATTACACAACACTCTATGCAAGAAGACAACCATTGATAACGTTTTCAACTTATCTGCATGCGATTGCGTAGTCATTCTCTACTAATTAAGATGGAACTTCATTTGTGTTCATCTGCTTGAATTTTAGATATATTGATTTGAAAATTTGGGAAACAGTGGTTTTGGCGTTAAAAATAATTTAACATAACTGGTTATCTGCAGTGTTTGAGTATCTTCTCTATTGTTTGCATGAAGCATGTAACTGATGCACCATCTAGAAACAATTCCTATATGTGAGTCAGCTAAACATAAAAGTCCAGCGACCACCGTGAATGGGTCGAATGTCGAGAATTTTAATTTGAGAAAATAGACCTTTACAAACGTATTTAATGCTATTTTAATACAATCTAAATAGAAATAATTGTGAATATCTATTCTCACAAATTTGATTCATATCACGAACAGAAAAATACACAAAAATCAAAGCCTTGTAATCATTTTGAAACCTGCGACATTCTGTTTAGCTCAACTAGCTGTGAGACAACTGTATACATTTTTATAAATGAAAGTTTTGCTCAAGAAAAAGATTAAGCCCAAAACTGCCATAAAAAACTGAATACAATACAAGCTCGAAAAGGCAACACGCTCACCTGTAGTCCGCCATTTTCTGGGGCAGGTAACTGTCACTTCGCGCTACAGACCCGCCACCATAACTGTGTGTTGGAAGGGAGGTAATAGTGTCGCTCATGTAATGCGAGCCGTGATGGGACGACTCGAGTTCTCTCCTCTCTTTTATGGCCTCCTCTATAAGCTGCTGTTGACGACGCCATCTGGCTCGCCTTAAAAATATGTTTTAAAAGCCCAGGGGGAAATTAAGGTTGTTGTAAAATATAGCCGAGCGAGATAGACAGTTGTTTAGCTAGAGAAAACATGAAATATTTATGTACAACTTTTTCAGAAACTTGTCCCAACACTAGCATTCTCTTCGGGGATTCGGTGAAAATCCAATTAAAATAATTTTTTTTTAATTTTACTCCCAACGTACTTTGCTCCCTAGAACTATACAATAAAGGTTTATTAAACCATTTTAGCTTTCCATTAATTATCTTCTTTTTAGAAAAATATTGTTGCGGGTTATCCTTGTGTCTATATTAAACTAACATGTCTTTTCAAAGATGCGTTCTGTTTAACTTTTTGGCAAATACGTAACGAATATTATTTAAAAACCGTTGCTTTCGGTGTCACTATCTGGTTCTTTAGTTATTCTTTTTCATCATCAAAACTTACTTATCAATGACTTTAGGGTGTTTTTCTTTCGGACTTTTTCAAAGGCCAGTAAGCATTGAACATAAATGCTAAATACAGATATGTAGAGCAAAATGTTTGTAGATTTTCTCCATAAAAATTACGCAAAGAAGGTTCACTATACGATTCCAGTGTAAGTCTTTATTCACTCCTGACTTTACATGCTTGAATTTAGTATACAAAAACGCAGAAGCTAGTAAAAATTTAGTTTTCGACTAGGTTTCCACACATTAACACTGCCTGAGGACACAAAGAAATAGCCGAGGATTAATGGATAGGCGCGAAATATTCACTATGCTGAAAGTATCTCTAAAGGTGTGAGAATATCCGATTGCTGTGTTCCTTGTATTTCCTCTCAACGACGAGGTCGGTCTACTGAAAAACAAGTTTTTCAAGTCTTTCGATGTACAACAATTGTTAAAGATAGGCAAACACTTGCGATAAAGATTCGCTTTCTGCTGACAAGTCATTTTTTTTCCTTCTTTTTTACCTTGTGTCTTTACCTACCTTTTACTCTCGAACTTTCTCTCTTTTTTCGATAAACCTCTCTCTCTCTCTCTCTCTCTCTCTCTCTCTCTCTCTCTCTCTCTTTCTTTCGCATCTATCTATGCCAGTATTTTCTCGCCTGTCCTTTTAGACATAAGAATTTAGGTATCGTTGTGATGAACGGACCAACATTATTACGTGAGAGTACCAATGCAATTATATTTTCCTTATCTTATAAAGATTTTCAAGCTTTCTCACCTGAGACAGAAACATCCAACAATCACGGCCAGCACACAGAAGATGACAAATATTGCGGATGAGGCTCCCACCACACCGATCAGTGCCTTGTCTAGACCCATCTCTCAGCTAGTCACATTGAATAACACTGCGCGGCAGAGAATCAGGCCGTTCGGCTAGTTGATGTAGGCTACTGGGACCAGTGCAGTTACCTCACAGTTTGAGATAATGTATCAAAAAGGGGATTTGCAATGCCAATCATTGAAACGCCCCACTATTTGACGCTCTTTAGAGGCTGCAGTCTACCATACAGGTCAAAATTATGAAATGACGTACTGCAGATTCAACTAAACAATGGTGATCTATGGATTCAGCACGAATGAAGAGAAGTTGTCTGTTACATTATCACAAAATTCAGCAATGGCGAGCAATAGAGTTAAAGGAGATGTTTGTAGATTATAGACATTCGGTATTAGCTCTATTAGTAGTAAATTATTAAACTTGTCCCTGTTATCGACTAAGGAGTTCGCCTCCTCATATTGTAAGCCTCGTAGAGTCAGGTTTGTACGCACTGAGGGTAAAAAATCAATTGAGTTTGTTCAGATTACAAAACTTGTGTTGATAAAGTGGAACCAAACCTCTTTTGTTGTTGGTACGGCATTACAATATTATGCTTTTTAAATATTATTTCCTTATTATTAGAGCTTCTCTTGCGTTATTCAATGTCTTGGAAAATGTTGGAAGTCACAGACACAAAGCGGAACAAATGAACAAACTTTGTTGTGATCAGCAATCTCATTTGGAAAGACGCCTTTCCTTGAGGAGAATACGCCTGTGGAGTAATCAATAAAAAATTATTATATTGTTCGGAATAAATGAGTATTATTTAACAGCGTCTGTTAAAATTTTGAAACGACAATAGAGTTAAAATCTATTTAAAGTTTCAGAGCTTCTAGGTAATTTCCAGGTTTATACCACAATTCTTTGTCTTTTGTACAATGTTCAGCGATTTCAAGAAAGTTATTGGTTTATTGAAAACAGTTGTCTCTCTTCTTTCGTTTAGAAAGATTGCCTGGGCTTATAGGGCTTTAGTGGCAGTCACACGAATTTCTCTACCTATTATGATTCTAAATGTGTTTAAAATCGTATGCTTTTGTCACCTACTTCTAAACGCTGTGTGTTTTATTGCACTGTGTTGAATTTTTTAAATTTTTGCATTTCATAGTTCGTTGTCAAATGAATAATAATAATAATAATGATGATTATTATTATAATAATAATCATAATAATAATAATAATTATAATAATAATATCATTATTATTATTTATTGATAATAATGAATAATAAATATAAATTTATAGAGCGCTGTATCCTAATAAAATAATGTTATCAGCTAAAAGCGCTTTACAATGCTCATATCATTCACGCGTCATAGAGAAAGAAGCACAGCTTAACTAAAAAAAAACCTGCATATCGGTAAAAGTGTGTTTGGTTCTGTTTGTGATGTTGGTGCGGGTCCCCGACACCAATGTCGGCTCAGCTAAAGTTGCAATGTGCACATGAGACAACAGTCATACATGCACAGTTCTTGGTATTGGTCCCCGATTCTGATATTGCGCGAAAGAATTCATCAACTTATACAATGATATACCTTTCATACCTTGTAAAATATTTTATTTCCCACTGTTAATTTTTCACTCTTAAATCTGCTTGAATAGACCAATTGAGAAGATCGACGGTGCAAAGTTTCAAAAACACTTCAAAAGTAACAAAAAAGTTATTGCACAAAAACGCAGATTTTCTTGTTGCTCGAAAAGGACTATTGCAAGAGGTTTTCTTCTTCCTCAACTGTACAGACATAATGCGGTATCACTATCGATTCATGTTCAACTGGCCGTGACCTCGCACCGCGCTGACTGACACGTTCCCACGCACGCAATGTTTACAGGCGCTTCATAATTCTAAAAAAGCATCAATTCTCTAGTAGATTAAACAAGGCGCCCAGAATGGTACGCGCAGTTTTTAAAGCCAGCCTATTAATTTGCACAAGAGGCACTTAAGATCCCAGATTTTTGGCGAGAAAATATAGGATGTAAGGCCGAATTCATTTAGGCGGTAGCAGGAATGTTTAAAAATGCTGTTGGTGTAATTTTGGTAGACGTTCGTGAAAGAGAAATGAGGCATAAAAAGCAGTATACAAAATCAGGTCTCTAAGTTTTTGATAATTTACAGATAGCTAAAAAATACATGATAATTTTAAAAATATCAACGGACAGTTAAGGCTGAAGGGTAAAGTATATTTACATCCATTGAGAGGTTGAAAAAATCTTCACAGAAAAGGGAGAGGACGGGTGATTTCAGAGTGTTGGAGAGAAAAAGAAAAAAAATTGTTTAGTTTTCCTAAGTACTTCTGTTTTTCTACTTACCCCGCAACTTTTTTCTGTCTCTGACTCTCTGTAAGTCACTCCATCTCTGTCTCTCTTCCTCTCACTCTTTTTTCCTTTATCTCTATCCCTCTCTCTGTCCTACCTCCCACCCCCCACCTCTCTCTCTCTCTCTCTCTCTCTCTCTCTCTCTCTCTCTCTCTCCTTTCGTTCTCTCTTGCTTTGTCTCCCTCTGTTTCAAACTTTCTTTCTCAGGGGTTCGACCTCAGTGCCCAGCAACAGAAATTATGTCACTGTTTTGTGTCGGTGCAACTGAGAGAGACACAAGTTTTATTTTGGGTAGATGGAAATCACAGCTATAAAAAGGTAGGTAATTAGGAATGATACTCTCGGCGACTCGTGAAAAAAGTTTCATGAGAGATAGAGAGATCGGGAGAGAGATTGGGGGGAGAAACAGAGAGAGAGAGAGATTGTATGAGTCAATTTGTGCGTGTGGAAGCCAGAAAGTGAAATGTATAGAGAGACGTTTCACGAGAAAGAGAGGAGGGAGAGGGAATATGCGCTACTGTGTGTATAGAAGAGAAAGAGATAGAAAGATAAGTTTTATTTGACAGGGGGAGGAAATATAAGTCTCTGCCTGTATGG
>BMAT01003620.1:502122-512962 GCA_019649035.1 Elysia marginata
AAAAAGAAAAGAAGAACAGCAGCAACAAGTAAAAGAATAAGAACAATAAGTAGAACCGCAACAGCAATAAATGAAGGAGGAGGAGTAGCAGCAGCAGCACCAGTAGAAAAAGAAGAAGGAGAAGAAGAAAGAAGAAGAAACGAAAGAGATAATACAAGATATAACATGGAAGTGCCTGGTAATGCGAGGCATGAAGAACAGGAAGGACATGAGATATTTATTGAAGAGAGATCACCCATTGTGCATCCACGAGAAACAAGCTTAAGGGATGTAACAGGATAATGGTAGGAGAGGGAGGATGTGCACTTTGTCTGGAATTTATGAAGCGACCTATGTGCTTCATTATCACAGGGCCAAGAGAAAAGGTATCGTAGATGAGGTAAGGCAAAGGGAACATTTCAGAAGGATTTAAAATGCAGCCCAGCAACCTCAGAAAGGTCTGTGGACGAATTGGGATTCTGCAATCCAAAGATACCCAACATAAAAGGATATCTGGTAAGTGGTGCCCCTAAGAATCAGCTTCCTCATCAAATCCATGTCTCATTTGTTGCCCTCAAATGCAAATCTAGTACGCTGGAGGGAGAAGGATGATCCTGCATGCTACTATGCCCCGGCAGACAAGCTACAGAACATGTTCTGAGCTCATGCGTTGTAGCTTTTTTCACAAAAGCGATATACCTAGAGGCGCAACTCACTGCTTCAGGATCTTGTCTTTGTTATAAGCATGGCAAAAGGGCAGATCAACCCACCTCCGCCAAGCTTCACAATATTTACAATAGACGGCATGGCTAAGACATTGTATGACGGCCGTCAAGTATCCAATGGAAAAGGCAGCTAGACTGCTTTAGTGATTGGTTAGTGTCAACAAATCTCACAGAATGGGATTAACACCCCGATGCCTTTAAAAGAACCACATTAAGGCCCGACATCGTGATCTATTCATCCTCAACACACCAGTTCATCATGGTTAAACTGACGGTATCATATGAAAGCAGAATTGAACAGGCCCATTCCTACAAAAAATATCTGTACTTGACTAGAAGAAGCTGGCTACAGGGCTAAGATAATGTCAATAGAGACCGACGCAGAGGGTTTGCGGGGTCATCAGCCTACGATCTTCTGACCAAACTCAATTAGAGGCAACAAACGAAGGAAAAACTTGAAATTACCAACGCAAACAGCAGAAATTAGTTCCCGTTAGCTTTGAAGCAGGAGAAATGAGCAATTGTTTCATGAGGAGTAAAAATGCTTTAATCCTAGTTCATTGGTTTAATACTGGACTTGTAATATGTGCATCCGGGTTAGAATCCCAAAGCAGACAAGGAGAAAAAAAGGTAGCTGGCAGGCATCTGGAGTCATAAACCAGATATGGCCTGTCCTTTTAGAGTGTCAGAAGTTTAAGGGATGAAACACTTGCTACGAGGGGAAAGGGGGTTTCTTCTCTGAAGACTTCCTGCTATCTATCTCCCAATAAGTATCTTACTATCATCATCATCGTAATCATCATCATCATCATGATCATCACCATCATCATTATCATCCCCATCATCATTATCAACATCATCATAATTATCAACATCATCATCATCAACATCATCAACATCATCATCATCATCATCTTGATCAACTTTTATTACTGGTTCTTTTTTTCATATTAGCAAGCCATGAGATCCTCTAATACCACCTATGTTTTTATTTAATCTACTCAAAGTATGGCTGTTCAAAAGGTTGCTTGGTTTGAAGAAAAAAAAATTTCTTCACTTTAAAAGAAAACGAAATTAGTGCAGTCTCGACACACAAAAAACAGTAGCCTATGTTGGGTCCTTTGCAAGTTTATTGACCAGATCGAATACGTAATTGACATTATTATTCATTCCAGTTTACACTAATATGTTACTTAACAATAAATAGGTTGTCGAAATGGGCTTCATTTAAAAAAATTACAATTTGAGAAAGTAAAAACTGTATGCCTTCTAAATCAACTTAATAACTGAAGAAATAAGATCTTTGTTATCAATGATGTACATTTTTTCCAAAATAATCTAATGTTTGTCTTACGATTTATTTGATTATAAATGTTCAAAAAGGTATTTCCGTGATGATGTATGTCAATGACCTTTAAAATAGTCAGATGTCAAGGTGGCTAATCTGCATCTTAACCGGTCAATTCAATCAGACTAAGTAGTGGAGGAATCCTCTGCGTCATCAGTAAGGTATAAATTAACATAGGATTGAAGCAAGCTTAAAATAAACATTTCCGTAAAAATTATCTTTTGTATGATTGAAATCCACTGCTAAGTGGTATCTAAAATTTTCAATCAATACCGAGCTCGATAGTACGTCCAATTCAAGACAGAAACTTCTGACAGTAATCTTTTTAAATATGTTTTTTTTTTATTAGAAAACATTTTATTTAGATGACCATGCGTGTTTTTCGGTATATATTTTAAATGATAACACACAACAGGAATATTCTAAAACATTTACAGTGGGTAGTGTCAAAAGTATCTGACGGTAACTTTTATATGTTCATCGTTGTAAAAAAAAAAAATTCAGGTGTCCGAAAGCGGAAATTGTTAATTAGTAATAACGTTGTGACTGAAATATCAAGCTTATTATCTGATATAGGCTTTTTTTCGGAGTGACTTCAGCTAATAAATAGCTTTATTCTGAAAGAATTTATGTGGTACTGTGGTGTTTGTTTGTTTTGTTTGTTTGTTTTTTTTTTGTCAGTAAAATGCCCACAAAATTAAGATATATTAAGACAAGCTGCCTCTAAATATAAGAAATATGAACAAGAGTAGTCTGATTCACTAAACAAATGTTTACCCAAAGAAAAACGGACTTTTCTTTCTCATACTGCGGAAGTTTCGGCAAGGAGCATGGCTCACAGGCCTGGGAAGCCGATAGTGTCTTGAATGTGGTCAAATCCTTCTGGATATCCATGGAGTTCAAAGTACTGAGGCAGCAGCTGCTGGAATATCCAGGTCTGGTAGTAGGAACACTTGTCAGCCAATGTGTCAGATGCAGTAGGGAAACAGTCACGGGCTATCACTGCTCTGTCATACACTCGGTAGGGAACAGGGTACAGCCCGTGGTGGGCGTTTGCTGTCCTGGAGATGGAAAGGAGGAAAAGTGGACATATTTGGACAATGATAAGACAGATAATTCCGTCGATCGATAGTACCAATTCATTGAGCTGTGGTTCAAACATAGCTAAAAAAAATAAGTTTTAATACTATTAGTCACCTCAATCTGCCACACAAACAAATTGAGGCTGTTAATGTTACGTAAATATTGTTTTCCACTATCAAGATGGCGGATACTCCCAAAGGATTTTTACATAACACTCCCGGGAGCGTCCGCCATCTTTAAGTAATGCGGAAACCCTCATACACCCTAGCCTTTACCTGTGATTAGGATAGATCCACCTGTAGCACCGTCTGGCCTCCACTGCCCACTGCTCCGTCCAGCATTCTTCCTCCCAATCAATCCATCTCAGCATGGTACACACATTATCAAGGTGACTGTAGATGGATGCACGGAACTCCAGAACACAGGCACCAATGCAAGGGTAGAAAGACGTATTCTGATTTTTTTTAAAAAGACGAAATCTTGGGGTTACTCCGCTTAATTCGTTTTATCTTTTTAAAAAATAACTAAAAAAAGAGCGGGCATTAAAATAACATGTAACTGATAAAACCTTTAAGTTATATTGACTAAAAAGCTGGTTTAGATAAGTGAATTTGGGATCTATGATGTGAAAGCCCCCAAAAATATACAATTCGTCTCTTCAAATAAATGCATCTTTCAAATTAATAATTTTTTTATGTAACAAAAATATCGTTTGCAATGCATACTAACAATACAAATTATCCTACGTAATATAAATTTATAAACCGCACATGTATTGACAATGTAATGCAAAACTGTTTATCACCTCGCACATTTCTTCGAGGCGTGACACATTGGTCGTCATGGTGTCAAAGATGTCGTAGATCGAAATGCTGGTGTCGAGATGTGTTGTGGCACATTTCTCGATGTCAACGTCATCCTTGCAGAAGGTAAGCAGCTGATGGGAGAGCCTAGACTGTGCTGGGAAACATCGGAAGCACAAAAGAACCTATGTTATTAATTCTATCGGAACAAATCTCCAGTTGCCAAGAAGTTCAAAAAGTGCAACCTACTAGTTCATTCATGACTGCTGTATTGTTGGGCTGCGAAATGTGTTATTCTTTATTCTATGAGATATCTTGTCCAAATGACAGGCTTAGGATGCATTAAGTTCACTCTGAGAAGCCTGTAAAGAAAAGACTTGAATTTTTTTTTTAATTCATCATGATAATGTATCGAATCACACGTTCAAACTGACCATTGGTTGGACTGTTTGATATGGATGACATTTTGCACTACACCAATTCCATAGTCCTTACTTGGCACAATCTAACTATCACCTATTTGGACTTCTCAAGTGCCATATTAAACAAAAGAAGTTTGAATGTGAAAAATGCTTAATGAAGAAGTCCAAGTATGCTCCTCAAAGCTTTTTGTAGAGAAGTATGGAAGGTGATTTCAATTTCAGTAAACCCTACCAAAGAAATAACAGTTACTCTTGAATGGAACTGGAATTTAGTCAAATTCGCCAGCGTTGATTTAATTTCATTTTGATTCAAAAACAATTGTTAACTCTATGGCAGTTTTCCTATTACTGTGTAGACAGCCTCGTACTCTGAGCAATCCAAAAAGCTGTTGCGCTCAGAAACAACAAATAAATAGTTATTGTTGTCGTAATGCCTAGATCATGCACAGCAGGCTTTGTAGGGCCTATTTAAACTTCATAAATCCCTAAATACTAGAACAACCTAGCGTGGCACAACTCTGCACTAGCAGGAATCACTTTGCACTGTGAACTAAAGTTACATTCTAATCAAATACAGCCAAATCCAGCTGCATGAAGGCTCTTTACAGAGTTGGTCGTTGTTGTAAAATAAATCAACAGGTACCTAAGATTTATATTCATTTTTAAATGGGAAAATAAAAGTAATTTTTTAAACATCACGAACGCTGATACTCACCAATACAAACAAATAAACAGAGCACGAGCAGATTCTCAAGGATATTGTATGATTTGACCATCGTGGCGTTGGAATCCTCGTAGGGTGTTATCTACTTCCTTGGACAAGTGACCAATGACAAAGACAGGGCTTAGTGCATGTAGTAGTAATCTACATTGACTAAAACGCCACAGAGCCAGGCATGCTGGAAACCCACGATGGCTATCCCCCATCTAATAGTAGTAATTTGCACCAAAAGGTCGAGCCGTCTAAGAGACAGAATTATTACTGTCGACATTTTAACCTGTGTATGAACTGGTAGAAAGATACAGATGTGTACAACACCACTCAATGGGAGACAGGGGGAAATTTATTTCCCACAAAGTTGGAGGCGTATGAGATAAGTTTAAGTAACTACACAATGTCATGGATATCTTGGTTTTAGTTGTTGCTGCTTATGTTGCTCAATTAAAAAAAAAGAATAAGATAAAATTTCATACACATTTAAACAAGAGTTCAATTGTTATAAAATGCGAGTTTATAGTAAATCTTTTATGCAAAGTCTTATTTATAAGCTGAAAATTTTAATCAGCTCATGTTAACTGATGATGGCTCCTAAATCAATACAGTGTTTAGTTTTGTCTCCTTGCGAGTCAATATCAATTATGATATAAAAAAGAGTTCCGCATTTTCAAAATGTCTACTGAATGTGTATGTATTGATTATATATTACACACATTTAACTGCTTTTCTAGTTAATGAAACCGAGTTTGTGTTTTTAAACATGCCTTTTTTATCAAACGAAGTCTCTATTTTTCATGATATTGCCTCATATCATTTGTTGTGAAGTAGCTGTCGTCAATATATGTAGATGTTTGTTAACATGATAAAATTTACGATGAAAATGTATCAGGAAAGTGCAAGTTAAAAGTCGAACAGGTTGTCTATGTAATGAAAGGTTTAGGAGAGCAGGTATTGACCCTTGAACTACTGTTCCTCATATACATTTTACCAGTATGTGCTTTAACCTTGTCCTTCCTTCTCTCTTACAGCCTGACAAGTCTTAACCGTTTATAACCGGTACCAGAAAGATCAGCATACAGTTTCCCAATATCTTTTTCCGCTCACTCTATAGTTTTATTTATCATTTCACATGCTGATCATTTGCTTGTAATTTTCTCAGTTTGCAATGCTGGATCACTTTTGAATCCAGTCAGCTTTCCTCTTCTTTTTTTTTAAACTTCCACTCTCTAAACTAATGTTTATCTTTTTATGTATAGTTCTAAAATGTATTTGTTTTACTGTTCCGGGACAAAGTATTTTTAAGGATAGAATACAAAAAAAGACTGCTTTCAAAAAGATCTTACCACACTATTGTGGGTTGTAAATTTTATTGAAAAAGATCTAACGGATTAAAAGAAACGAAAGAAATCATGTTTAAATTTTTTAAATGTTGTATTGCTTGACAAGCGGCTGATATTTCTCGACCAATATAATTTGAGTTAATGTCAAGGCATGATGATGTAATGTAACAGAGTGATTAACATCAAATCATCATTACAGTATTGGTATTTCTTATGTGCGAGGTCTGTTCCATAAATAACTTTCTTTTTTTTTCATATCTTAAAAACTACAAAATAATACTGCACCATCAAATTTTGACCAAAATACCTTTAATAAGTAAGAGGCATTGTAATTCAAGCATTTTTTGTATTTAACACGTTGTACCCAGAAAGTTTTCCTTCATATTAGGGAAAAAGGAAAGGTCAACTGGATGCTAGATATGAAAAATATTGAACATGATCCAGTAATTCCAAGCTGCATTAGTGCTAAAGTTACCTCACCATTCTGACTGTTTGCACAGGGGCGTTATCTTTGAGGGAAAATCACAACTTCCATCAGAGAGTTCCTAGCGTCTATTCAATCTCAAACGTTTCAGTCTGTCTTGAATTGTAATAGCTTCCAATTTAAAGTACCGGTAGTACTTTAATGAGCATATCTGTTCTGACAGTGGCAACTGGTGCATCTCCCCATGCCGTCAATTGCCTCTAACGTCGGAAAACATTTTTAGGATTCTGACCTCACGCTGCAAAGACAGAACTTTGGCGGACATCTCAAGGGTCTTTTTCCCAAGAAACAAAAACTGTATGATTATAACTTTGATATCATATCTGAAAAACAATTTTCTTAAATTTGTGACATCCATTTTACTAGGAAAAGTCGTGACATAAATGATAAAAAACAGCTATGAATTCATATTATCCCAATATATATAAAGCGTCGAAATCTTTTAAGTAGATTTCTTAAGTGTTGGTCTTGACTTTTGTAAAATTTCAGATATATTAGATGGTATTATCAGATTTAACAGAAAAAAACTTTTTTATGGAACAGAGCTCGTCATTTATGAAAACATTTTGTCCATTCAACAAAAGACAGATTCACAACCCTTTGTCATAGCTTAGTATAGTTGATCGAGAGCTATTATATCTACATGTAGATTTATCTAACGGGTTTCCATATTTTCAGTAATAATCACAAATAATTGGTTCTAGTTAGCGACTATTGAGATCCAGGCCAACATGGCAGTTTTAATTATTGTATATAACCCTAGAATGGCTTGGAATAAGGGTAATTCACCCTAGGGTTAATGGAAATTAGATTTGACCCAGGTGCATGTTAAATTAATCCCTCGAAAAACAACTTGAAAACTTAAGGGCCAAGAATGAAGGGTTTGATCTTAAATATGTAATTTATATTTGTGAAATATTATGAATAACTGATAAATTGACGATGCCGTACGATTTCTTGGTGTTATAAGGGTACAAAGGTGGGTTTTTCTGAATTGATGCAAAATTTCTTTATTCTTGCCATATTGCTTTTTAAACGAATTCTGTGTTTAAATTTTTCATTTTAGTAGAGAAGGAAATTGTCAAATAATTATTTGTTGATGGGTAATTAAAAGGGCTGGTCAAAAACGTATAAACTTGGTGGCCTATTCACCAAAGATCAAGCTCCGCGTTAAGGATGCCAATGATATACATTGAAATACAAGAAGAAAGCAATAAAGAAGAAGAAACACTCGAAATGAATCACTCGTAGGGAACTTTATAGTTCCTTTATTTTTGAGAGTATAAAAGTACATCCATCTTTTTCATTCTTATAAATTTCAGATAAGGAAATCTTAATTTTCGATTTATATTAATTTTAGTTGTTAGTCCTTTTGCGATCCCGAAAAAAACTAGGCGATCTGCTGAAACAACACGATAACTAAGAATCCTAATGATGATTTGCTTTGCTTGATAGTCATTTAAAAGGTTACTTATTTTTAAACTAGACGGAGCAACGATAAAGCTCTGTTATGTTCAAAAAGTTCGCCTTTGGTTCTCTGGAATCTCGTGTGAAGGAGATTCATCTGTTCGTCTATATGCCTGGGAAGCCGATCTGGTCCGGAATGTGGTCAAATCCTTCTGGATATCCATGAAGTTCAAAGTACTGAGGCAGGAGCTTCTGGAATATCCAGGTCTGGTAGAAGGAGCACTTGTCAGCCACTGTGTCAGATGCAGTGGGGAAACAGTCACGGGCTATCACTGCTCTGTCGTACACTCGGTAAGGAACAGGGTACAGTCCGTGATAGGGGTTTTCTGTCCTAAATACAGAGTATAGAGGAGATCTTGGTTATTAACTTAAGTTTGTCAAATATTCTTCCATTGTATTAGTTCGTCCAGGCAAGGAAAATATTTTTGGATAGAAAAGAGAAATTAGTTTTATTTTGTGACAAAGAAGTTGCGTATGGTGTTTTTTTTTCGGCGCTTCACATAGGTCGCAAGTTATGAAAAACTTATGTAAACTATACTTTTTAAATTGATAAAACTTTCATGAGAGACAAAGAAAAAGAGATGAATTTGAGTGGGCAGGGGGGGGCGACTTAAAAAAGAACGAGATAGGAGGGTCAAAGGGGAAAGTTGCGAAAATTGTATCATTCACTTGGCAGTTGTTGTTTTTACATACTTAGGTATAAGAAAAAGGTTATATTTCGTGGCTTTTTAGTGATGGGGTTTAGCAGTTCATATATTACAAGAAATATGTCATAAGAAAGTCTTGGTTTCAGTAAATATCAGAAGCAGGAGTGAACGGTCCATTTTTATTGAAAAAGATGTGCATATAACTGTAATAGACCTTAAAGTTGTGAATGGGACCTATGGTTTTCATAAACTTAATTCAACTCTCTTTACGATTTTCTACATTAAGAAAATGTTTTTCTACCTACCTATGGCGAGGATAGATCCACCTGTAACACTGCCTAGCTTCTAAAGCCCATTGATCTGTCCAGCATTCTTCTTCCCACCTTATCCAAGTCAGGTAAGCACAAACTTGTTGCAAGTAACCGAATATGGTCGCTCTGAACTCCAGAATGCAAGGGCCGATGCAAGACGACACAGTTTGGTTCTAGAGGAAGACGAATATCAATAGGTAGACATAATTACAGGTGATTACAGGAAAGGGCTGTAAAGATCATTTATCATAACGAAAACTTTCGCATAAACGACACATCTTCATCTATCTTTTTCTTATCTCAGCATATATTTATGGACATTAATTTTAAAACAAGACTTTTCTTATTCGCAAATAAGTGATTGTGACTTGTAATTGCAAACGGAATATCTTTGGAAAGACAAATGAGAAGAAAGATACCCAGCTAAATTATAAATCTTCCCTTGACTTGACAGCCTCTTGACTCGTTGAGGAACATAGGGCTGTGACAACACTCCTCCAGCGAACACGGTTTGGGCTTATCCCCCTCAGTTCCGCCCATGTAGTGTTGGCGGCTTTCATCGAGGCATCTATGCCTCTATGCCAAATCTGTTCTGGTCGGCTCACTTTCCTCCTTCCCTGTGGATTCCAGTCTACAGCCTGCCTGGTGACGTTGGAAATAGGCTGTAAGGGAGTGTGACCGATCCAACCCCATTTCCGATTTCTGATCTTTCAGTCAATCGGCATTTGATTTGCTTTGTCCCATAGCTCTCATTTGGATTAAATCTCCTCAGGTAGTTTTAATACTCATTAGCGTTATGGTGAAACTTGCCAAGACTGAACAACACCCACCTGGCACATCTCTTCAAGGCTTGACACGTTGGTTGTCATTGTGTCGAAAATGTCATACAGCGAGAGGCTGGTGTCCGCGTTTGTCCTGGCGCAGTTCTCGATGTTCATGTGATCTCTGCAGAACACGAGAAGGTCGTGCGAATCTTCCATAAACGCTTGGCCTGGAAGACATAAAAGCATCGGTATGAGAATCGGTTCTAAGAAAAATTGCGTTGGAAAGCAGGTGTAGTTTAAGACAAAGAAAGATCGGAGAAGGAATGGGAAAACTATTCATACTGATAAGGGGTTGATAGGTGCCTTTTCCTTAATATGACGTCTTGCGACTCACCTCCAAAGGCAGGTCTGCATTTGCTCATGGTATTTTTGACTGGTTCTCAGTAGGCGGACAGAAGACAAAAGATTTGCGTTAAGGGGGTAGTGAGATATAACAGGTGTGTTTTAAGAAAGGTTATAAAAGCAGTGTGATATAATAAAGAGACTGCTGTTGTTATCAAACTTTATAATTATGTTTGCAATGTGGTACACATTGTCTTTCTTGGCTATCATTAAGTTGCAGTGTTAGAATAGTTTGTGTTAGTTGCTTTATTGAAAGTGGCAAGATCAGCAGTAGCAATAGAACAAGCGATAGTAGTAGTGGAAGTAGCTGTAGTAGTAGTAGTAGTAGTAGTAGTAGTAGTAGTAGT
>BMAT01003620.1:547281-557668 GCA_019649035.1 Elysia marginata
AAAAAAAAAAAAAAACAGGAAAAAAACCAGAACACAAATATAGGAGGCAGGTACTAAATAACAAATGAACTTACTCAATTCACTTTCACGTATATACACCAACATGTAAGCATTTGTACAATGTCGAACAGTGAGGTCATCCTCCTGTCCCCCAAAGTTGTGATCAACTGCCTCTGATTTTGTACATCGAGAGACGACATCATCATCAAACTTGCACCACTGCAACAGAAAGTAGAAAAGAATATCTCTACAGCCCTAAGTGTTTGTTTGAAGATCATTTTTAGGGAAATCCAATCATTTTCTTCTCCAAATAGAAAAAGATACAAAAAAACATAAAAATAAAAACTTTAAATTGGTAATTAAAAGGCAAACAACTCATTTCTTTCCTCAAAATTTTGAAAAATTATGATTTGATTTAAAAATGAATTTCATCGAATTAAAGAGGCACAAATTTAGAACAATTTGTTTCTGACTTTTCATAGGCAAACCCAGACCGTGAAGCAAAATTTTTGTTTTGAAAACTCAAAGGATTTGAAAGCAATTATCACAAAATCCAGCCTACTTACTTTGCCGTCTCCCTTGGGATTAATATATACAACATAATGTCCACCATGGTTGTCCCCACTGTGAACTAACACAGCATGGAGCAAGTATGTGGCAGACGTCTTCTCTTTCTTTTGCAAAAAATCATCCAGAACCAATCTCTCTGGAAATTCAAATCTGGACAAAACAAAATAAATTTACCTGCTTGTTATAACTAGACCCATCAATTTCAAATTGCTACATAAAATGTAATTGTAACGAGATTATCCAAGAGCTTTGCAAAATATCTTTGTTTCCTTGAGAGCTTCATCTTTTTTTAAATTTTATAACGATCAAAGCGTTATAGTCAAACTAAAATTAGAGGGTCCAACAAACTCAAACTTTTAACTTTACATTTTTACCTGTGTGAAATTTATTTTACTCAATTAAAAAAAAGAAAAACCAAAACAAAAAGAAAAAAAAACTCTTAATTTTTATATAAAAAAACCAACAAGTTTACCTGTCGTTTATTTTAATGTTTGCATCTGTAACAGGGTCATACATGAATCTCATTAGGTGTAGATGCAAGACAGGAGGGAAAGTGAGAAACACTACTCCTTTCTCTGATTCCTGAACAAGAGAATGAGATATTGCAATTGTTAAACAAAACAAATCCACTCACAATACATTTGTGTGAATAATGATGTTTAAAATTTAAGTGTCATCAAAATAAAAATCTAAACATCCTCTTTTTCATAAAAGGCACAAAATATGATATTATAAATGAATTCTCAGTGGTTGTAAAGATTTTCAATAAATAATGAATTGGCATGAGAGGGTTCCCTACTAAGCAAAATTTTAGGCGCCAATACTACATTGTATTTGCAAAAACACACACTTAAAAAAAATTTGCAGATTTTGTTGAAATTTAAGAGGTTACAATAAATTAAAATTTCATCACATCTCTAACTTAGTTGGATTTTGCCGGTGGTCAACTATTTTGGTTCTTAATAAGACCATTATATTTAATTTTTTAACTAATATTGTTCAGAAAAAGGTGTTACATGCTAGTTAGCTATTTATGTTATGCAATCGTTGCTGTACTCTGTAACAAAGAGAATGCCTTTAACCCTTAAGCAGTATAGTCTCTAACATAACAGTTATACATGGAATACACCCCCTCCAAAGCATATTTATATGAATGTGTGGTTTACAAACTTGGCTCAGCTTTCTTTTATCAATGTTATAATAAACAAGTGTTCAAAAAAATCAAAAGAAGAAATTAAAAAAAAAACTTGTTTGCAGTTTCACATACACCATCACAAAAAATACACTACAATGTGTAAGTTAAAATAAATAACTTAACATCCGTACATTATAACTACTACTAACGGGTCAGTGGACCGTGCAATTAATAGTCGCAATAGTATCATGAAGAAAAACTTTGTTATCCGCAAAAGTATTATTTAAGTTTATTATTGTCAGCAAGCCTAGAGCCTTCTTTCGAAATCTAGAATACGAATATTGGTGAACATTTTCATTAAAATAAGAAGTCTGCATAAGTTTAAAATTTTACATAAGCGATGACGCGCAAAGCATGAAAAATCTACCGTCGTTCAAGTTTGCGTTTTGCACTGTTATATTTCATCGTATATAAAGAAATTTAATCAATACCATCGAATGCGTTATGTCATAAATGCATTTCGACATTCAAGTGAAACCGAAAATAGATTTAAAATGGAAAAAAAAAATTGGATATGTACTAGGATTTTCACATGAATTAAAAAAGCATAATTATTTGCAGAGATCATAGACCATTCTAAATGCCCTCTTACAACGATTTAATGTGGTTTGAAATGGAAAGGCCAATTTTCTGAATTTTTAAGCCCCCCGCCCCCCTACAAAAAAGCCTTTTCTGTCTGAAAGTTCACCTCTCCTTCCATTATAATAAGAAGCATACAGACTAGGTTACCTGCAAACCATACTCTCCGGCATCATACTTGTTGTCTCCATCCAAGGTTTCAACAGTACAATATTCTTTGAAAGACTCCATTACTGGTGAGAAAGAAAAGAGGGACATGTCAATTGGAAATATAATTATGGCGAATACATAGACTACATCAATTGGATGTTGCAGTTTTGAAGAAGAAGAAAAACAGCATTGTAATTCACTTTAAAAAAAGTACAATATGTCTTCATAAAATTCTTGTTCATTTTTCCAAAATATAATCAAACATGTAATTACAAAGGTAAACAAAACAAGAAAAACAATCAACATCATCAAACATACCATTTTTCTTCCCTTTGACATTCAACTGGATGTCAAAAAAGGTTTCCTCTCTTTTTGAGTCATAGTCAACATGCTTGCATTTGATGTATGACTGAAAAAAAAATTTGGAATATCAGTGTTGGTATTTGGGTCAACAAGTTAACAATGTGCAAGCAAAAGTTTATTATAATACTTAGCTAATTTGTGTAACCAGCAGTCATTAAAAGACAACTGATGAGATTTTAGTTCTAAACTGAAGACAAAATAAGGGGAAAAATAGTGCATAAAAATGGATAGCCATTGTGTAAAAGGAGAGCAGAAAGATGATTTTACAAAATTAGATTTGAAAATTAAAATCATTTTTCTGCTTTTCTCCCAATTGTTAACTAAAAATTACAGAACTTATTATGTAATAAATCTAGACCACAATTTGACTAGTTTTGAAAACAAGTTGCTAGGGTCATGGATCAAAACGCACTTTGAAAGCCAAGGTAAGGAAGAAGCAATACTAAGATCCAGATTATTACACTCACTCTATATGAAAGAAAGATAAAACAAACTGTATTTCACACACCTTGACTTTTGCTTGTCAAAGGAAAAAAAATTAACTGAAGAGAAATATTAACATAAAACCCAAACTCAAACCATAAATCTTGAGGAGGAGAAAAGAATAAAAAGTTGCACTTGACTTACCAACATCTTTCCTTCAAAAAGTTTTGGAATTGTCCCTTCAACACAAGTTCCTTTCATTTTGCTTTCCATATTGTCAACCAACTGCAAAAAAAAATCAACATTAAACCAATTCTGGGCTGTTCTATTTTTCTTTTTTTTACATAACTGAAATATCTGTCATAAAAGAAAGTTGTTTTTATCAGGGCCTTTTGAGTAAAATGAAGGAAATTGCTTTGATAATAAAAAGATAAAACATGATACTGATAAATGCAAGAGCATGTAAGGAGTTTTTGCACACAAAAAAATGAGCTAAACTTCTTCTAACCACAAGTTGTTCCATTTGAACTTATCTGCTCAAATAATGTTTTGATGTGTCTACATAAATTTACTTTTGAGAAAAAAAGTGGGCATGAGTGTACACATAGACACTAAATTAACTACATAGTCATCCAATCCATGAAAAAAATAAATCTGATCTTCAAAATTTGAAGTAAAGTTGCCCTGATTTGTGACATATTCCCAATTTTTGCCCTCACTTATTTTCTAATAAGGTCTACATAAAGGGTAAAAAAATGCAACACACTGAAATTGACTAATAAACAATACTTTTTAAAATTGAAACTTCTTACTCTTAGTCTAAAATAGGAAAATTTAAATCTCAAAGCAACAACTTCTTTCTTGAAAATTAAAGAGGTATAATTATATAAGCTGATCTATTTTGTATTTTTCATTTTGGAACTACACTGATAATTTCCTACTTTTCAACTAATCACAAACCTTGAAAAAAAAAAAACATTTAAAATCTTAAATTAAGCCGTAAATGTGTTGAAGAAATAACATTTCATAAAAACAAATTTATTGTGATTTGGGCTTAATGGAAGACTTACCACTCTACACAGCTCCTGGACATCATGTTGCATAAAAGAGTCTAAAGTTTCCCATCTGACAAAAAAATGTGACAAATTTGGCGTTATTATTAGATATTCTATAACATTTTCTTACAGATAAAATACAAAAAATTATAAAATGTTTAAATTAATTTTAACCACCATTGAAGCAAACTCTCTGGTTGACCTTCCTATACCTCAAGAATCTTCTTGGATTTTATTTTTTTAAGACATTCAACGCTTTTACACATCTACAAATATAAAAGTTATGATTTCTATAAATTCATAAAGACAGTTCTTTACACCATTTGATTAAGGAAAAACTTTTTGGCATTACTATCAGTGCGCGCATTAAAAGGAGTTAAATGAATAAAAAATAAAATCTACATTTATGTACTAACATATAACTCATGCCCCTCGCCAAACACAAACAAAACAAAAAAAAAAAGAAGAAAAATCAAACAACAAAACAAAAAAGACAAACTTTTTCTTAAAGCTCATGATACAAAATTTTGAAAGCAGTTAACAGTCTTAAGCACTGGTCAAATCCGCAAACTTTTGCTATCATGATTTACCCAAAAGATCTTGTGAGCTTTTTGGTTCCAACAGGCTTGTCAGAAAACTGCAACTCATAGAAAACTCTTTGAAGGGCAAGGGGAACACTCCTGGTGCTATCATCACTCTCTGTTGGCATCAGGTACACAGCCTGTGTTGTACAATAATGTTAAGTCTTTTTTGCAAGGATGTCAGCAGCTTCAACACAAAATATAGGACAATTTTCAAAATCAATACAAAGTATGCCTTCTGGTAAACGGTAATTAACAGCTACCACGTAAAATTTGTTATACCCTTTATGAAAGGATTACAATATTGCTAAAATGGAGTTGTTTTCTTTGAGCTCTAGCCTTAAAATTATAAAGTTAAGCTTGTTTTTCTGGGGCACAGTGATCTGTACCTGAATTCATGATTGAAAACACATAGGTAGATGAAAATTATTCTACATTTACAGTGTTTTCTGTTTTGGAAGTCTTCATTTCGACAACTTTCTTACTTTCAAGCTAAAGATGAATGCATGAAAATGTTTAAAATATTGAAACTATTTAAAAAATTGGAAAACCTGCAATCCTGCAGTGCAGTAGAATTTTTTTGGTTGAAATGGCATAATAAACAAAAAAAATTAAGAGATATATGGATGTTTACTAACAGTAAAACAAGACCATCTTAGCATATGTGATATTGACTGGCTGCAACAAAAACTTAAGTTTTGTTTAATACAGTACTAAAAACAAAAACTTACCCTTCTCAATTTGTTTGTGAAGAATAATGTTTGCAGCAGTGAGTTCATATAACATGTTGCACCTTGATTTTTCAAACCAACATACCCTGTGTGTTTCTTTGAGTCCCAACTGAGGAGTAACAAATAAGTGTTGATGATAGACATTGTAATAATATTTTCAAAAACCAAACCTGCTTTAGAAAAATCCTTAAGACAATTACAATATGTTTATGGTAAGGGTTTCTTTTGGGGCATTTTCATATTGCTTATAGTACAGAGGAAAATTTTTTATCTATCGGTTCAACATGACCACACAGAGGAGATTTTAAAAAAACTAAGCATTCAGAACTGTGGTTGCCATGATATTTTACAAAACTTTCTCCTCTTCCTTCTTTTTACTTTAGTCAAACATACTATCAATCATCGATTCTTTTGCCTGTGTTTGTAATCAGCTGTAGCAAAAACTTCAGAAATTAAGTGAGTCTTAAGATCAGTCCTGAAAAAATTTTTTTGAAAACTGTGTTTCTAAAAATAAAATAACTAAATAGAACTGATCAGTTCGCTATCTATCCCCTCCAAAAAACTCTCTCCGCTCATTTTTTTTTTTACATTTCTCTGTTAAGAGCTAATGTATAAAAAATCACTGGTACGTGCCCTGAATAACTTCTAGGACTTCTCAACTAACCTGACTCCATGAGGTGCATCAGCGGTGACTTGGACTTCAAGGATAATTTTGTCATCCTTGATGTAACCATTGGCAGGATCAAGAACTTCCTGTAAGAGAAAGCCATCCTCCTATTGATTTTTCATATCTCACTATTCATTAATAAAACAATAACACATCACTATATCAGGATTCCCACTCTAATTTTCTTTTTAGGTCATATGCTTCTAATGTGATTGGAGGGATCGATTTGATCAACATTGAAATTGAAAAATGACAATTCTGTCACTACTCTCAGAAAAGGTCCTAGGATCTGCAAGATATTCCACAAGAGATGTTGACCTATTCTCTAATTTTTAAAATCAGTGGCAGGGTAATAAACAATTCTTGAAAAATTCTCTTTAGAGGTACACAAAAAAGAAAGGTGGCAAGAGTAACAAACAATTTATGTCCAGGAAAAGACAAATGAAAGATTTTTTTAAATCTATGAGTGAGTGGGAACCCTGCATTTTGATACATAGCAACAAGAAACAAGAAAAATAAATTACTTAAGTTAGTCTAGAGCAGGACACAAATTGGTTTTCATTGTTTCAAATATTGAGCACTGATCATGAAAAATATGTTTTCTCTTTATAAAAAAATATCAGCTGCAAGAGAACTGAATTTCTTTTTTTTTCTGTTAAACATACTAAACAAAGGTGCATGAAAAAATGTTAAGTTTTAAATAGTTGCTAATTTAAGTCTTGACATATTTCACCACAAGCTAATGTTTCAGGTACTTACTTGCCATGCAATGAAATGGCTGAATCCCCAATCATTCTCTTTGTGGTAAAACAAATGCTGAATATCTATGGAAAGAGAAAGGAAGCCACAGCATACTAAATGAGCATGTAGTAATCAAATTCTGCAAAGTAAAAAATGAACTTTAAAACTATAAACTAATTTCAATTTTTTCTAAGCTACAGATATAAGATTAATTGTTTATGTCGGCATAGTTACATTTTTGCATGTGCAGTACAAATTATATGCAAATTGCTTAAAATTATTTTAAGTTACGAAAAAAAAAATGGCATATTCATCATATGAAATAAGAGGAAAGTCAAGGAAGTAACCAATAATCAACCTAAAATTGTTCATGTTGACTTCAAATAAGAGCCTTATGGTGAAATACTATGAGCGTAAGATATAGTCTTATTTTCTGCCACAGAACACCTCACCTAACTCATTTCATGACTTGTTGTCAATGATAGGTGTACAGTTCTAAGTCGTCTAAATTATAAACCTATTAAAAAAAAAAGCACAGCTGAAATGTCTGTAATTCTTCACACTGAGCAAAGATTGGTTTAATAATGATCGATGAATATTCATGTGTTTTTGCCCGTTTGATTACAACCTTTTGTGGATCATAATTAAAGATAGTCGCAAAGCATTAGTCCAACTGTTCAGAAAATATATGTGTGTGCGTAAAAGAACATTTTTTTGTTATCTATCATACATGGAAGTAACAAATAAAAATTAGGATATATGAAAATATTGAAAATACATACGCCGTTTCAAAGGCTCTGCCTCTGCATCCCATTTCAGCATCCTCAGTTCAGCTGAGGCCTGGCAAGACCAGGATGTGGATTCGGACTCTCCATTGCACTGAAGAAAAAAGCCAAAACTTTTTGCTCTGTCTGCCTGGTTTTTGCGTGGCATGGCCATTATTTTCCTTCAGAGAAAGAGAAAAGAACATGAAACTAACAAGCATCAACAGGTTTTTAGAAAGGTTAAAACAATTTTTTTTCTCTCCCTCATTTGCTCTTTCAAGATCCACCACTTAAATCCTTAGGCTTTCTTTCTGGGGTGTGAGTGCAAATTATACATGCTAATAAGATTTTAAACTCATGTTTACAAATCAAATATGTCTAGGGCAATATCCACTTGCATTACAAATCATAAAATGTCATCCCTGCTGCTTCCCTTGGCCACAAATTCTTTAAATGAAAAAGACACTTCCAACCTTTGAAAGTGTAACATTTGAGAGGCAGCTGGGACTTTCAGTTTAGTTATCAGAACTGATTTTGAGTAACAGGATTAAGAAGGCAATTTTCTAAAAAATTGAATATAAGGGTTTAAAAATCTTATACCAATCAATCTCAGCCTCTAATAGAAATTTTGAGGAGCTGCAAGCACCATTCTGTTCAGAAATATTTGCGGTTGCATAAAATGATTACATCCCAACATGCCCAAAAAAATACTTACGACTGAAAACCTCACTGCCTCACATTTTGAAAGCAGGGATGCCCCTCAAATTTTTTGAAAATAACTAAAAACCTTGGCACCATATTCTTAGGTACATCAACTTCTACAAAATATGTCATGCTTTAGGGACATTGCATTGCCATTGTTCAGAATATAAACTTGTTCAAATTTTTGTTTCAGTTTCTCAGGTTAACTAAACGGAAAATAACTGAAAAATGGCACCCCTGTGAATGGGGTTCCCATTGACTTTACTTTGAGGAGGTAGAACAGGTAAAAAGAATCCATTGTAGATAGCATTAGGACAGATCGTTTACAGGGGGAAAATTTGAACAGTGTGTGCATCTCAGAATAACTTTTTTTCAACACTGTTATCATTTTTAAATAGTTTTTTTTAAACATTGGAAAGTTATCAAAAAATACATTTTCTACTTGTAAAAAGATTAAAACTGTACTTCTTGAAGTTCTAGAAACATAAGGAAACTTTTTTAGTGGCATGCTTCTTCTTACCAAGGTAGATTCCTGACCATGCATGGTGGACTAAGGACAGATTCCTCTAATTTACTGAAATTTTCCACGACAAAACGGAAAGTTGCTTCAGCACGGCTTTCATCTGAAAATTTGGATAAGAAATTAAAGGAAATTTTCAAAATCCATTGGATGAAATCAGTTAACTGAGTGAAAAAGCAAATAAATCGATTTAGAAAAACAAAATATATGTTAACTTAGGTTTGCTAAGACGTTAAGTACTCAATTCATTTTCAAGAACCTCATTATGTGGTGACAGTTTAACACAAAATAGATAGTAAGATCATTTCATATAAAATTACAGTTTCGGGAAAGGTGCATTTTATCCCTAATATGATGCCTTTGAAATGGATCCATGCAAAAGGATTCACTCATGTAAACACCTGCAGAAGACACCTTTCAAGGATTCGCATCAAATTGACAAATACTTATAAAATTTTCTAAAGAAAATTAAAGACCTTGTTTTTCAAATCAATAGATATTGTGCATCTTAATCCCTATGTTCTATCTTTCTAAAATTAAAAATCAAATGTGTTGAATCCAGAGTAAATGACTAATGAGTCGGATGTCCCCATTTTAACATTTAATGACGCTGTTCAAAACAAAAATTGTTAACTTCCAAACTTCAAAAATTTCATAAAATAATCAATAGTTTGCAGAAAAATATGATCATATTAAAACTATGTTGATTTAAAATATAAATAAAAACTTCAAAAGAAGAAAAAATGATCTTTAAATACTGTTTTCTTACCCTCGATATGGGACATATTATTAAATAATTATATTAGCTAGTGGTCATTTAACTTTGGAGCTGAATAAAGGGAGACATTTTGCTATTCTAATTCTTACTACCCTATGATTGTACTTTAGCGTCTTAGTTCTCTACAGAGGAACTGTTCGTTTCAGAGTGACCGACAAAAGCACAAAGTACATATAATATGAAAGTTCTCAAAATGTGGAGTTTTGGCATCATCATTATAATTATCAAGTAAATCAAATTGAGTGCACAAAAACTGACATGGATTCGCAATTTTTAACATTTTTCATAACACACACTGACTATCACACCTTTGAATTCAAGAATGAGGAAGACAATCAAATTATTTCATCATTTGAGGATCGTAATCACCAGTACCGACTTAACTGGGTTTTTTTTGTATTCACGCTTTATATTCTCATGTGCATATTAAAAGCAATAAAATCATAAAATTCTAATTGATCAGTCCCAAAATAATTTAAATTAAAAAAAAAGGATAAAAAAGGTGCCTTTGCATAATACAAGATAGGTTTTTTTCCATGAAGTTCTCATGTTCGGGTGATTGAGTCAG
>BMAT01003620.1:570068-583051 GCA_019649035.1 Elysia marginata
TATTGTAATTTGTGTCCTACATGATAAACACCTGCTGTAATTTGTGTCCTACATGATAAACATCTGTTGTAATTTGTATATATTGTAACTTGTGTCCTACAGGATAAACGTTTGTTGTGATGTGTATATTGTATTTGTGTCCTACATGATAAACATCTGTTGTGATGTGTGTATTGTAATTTGTGTCCTACATGATAAACACCTGCTGTGATTTGTTTATTTTAACTTTGTCCTATATGATAAACATGCATAAAAAAGTTCATATCGTCACATATATATCAAATAAAAATTTTTTAAGGTAAACTTGAATCATTTCTTAGAGTAAATCTTCACAGGCAAAAAAGTTGCGTAAAAGAGCTATAATGGAATAAATTATGAAATGTATTGTTTCTGATAGGAATAGAACATTTATATGTTTCATATGTCCTTTTATATGTAAAAAAAAGGGTAAGGAATCTGGCCACAGTAAAAATTAATGCACTCATTTATAAGATTTGCATTTAAAAATCAAACCTTTTCATAAAAAGCACCATATATACATGTAAAAAAAATTGTAAATGAGAGAAGGCGAGGAGGAGAGAGAGATCTTCAAGTGCTGTATCTGCTGAAGTTATACACGTATGTAGTTCTGTGAACATTGTTTAAATGAATATTCTTTGATTTTATCCTTTCCTAAATCAAATTATGTTGATGTTGGCTGATGGACTGACAGAAAATGGATTTATACGAAGGTTAAAAGTAGGCCTTTACTATTTTGTTCATTTGGGAATGTCAGAGATTGACTTGTGTTAATCTTGTGAAGATGTCACTTTTACAATGAACAAGAAAACGGGACAGGGAGGAAAGAAAAAAATTTACTTGAATAGATATCAACTTAAGTAGGCCCAATTTGTTAAGTTCATTTGTGAAACAATTTGACATTGTAATAATCTCGCAAACAATAAATGCAATGCTACTATTACGAGACATCCTTTTAACTCTTTACCAATGGCCGGAGGCTGTAAACGTCCGGTGCAACATTTTATGTCTGTGGTTGGACGCTGCCAGCGTCCGATGTATAGTCATAACTAAGAAGGGGAGAAAGACGATATAGGTATAAAACTATGAAATAGTTTGACATCCAAAGTTGATTATAGTGGATTGAACTTCCGAGAAAAGCTAAATTCAACTCTTTTAGCGGTTTTTGCAACGATCTAGAAGTTACAACCGTACATGTAGATCTAGGCTTAGATTTAGATCTAGAAAAAAACAGGCGGAGAGGTATGAGATAATACATTGTTAAAGAGTTAAGATTCTAAGACAAAACTGAAAAGGACAGTTAGATATTTTTCTAAATGTTCTGTTTTGTTTTAAAAAAAACAACTGAAACTTACAAATGGGACAAAAGTCATTGATGTGGATAAAAAATGAAAGCTTTGCCAATACTTTTCCTTGCAGGTACCAAATGTTGAAAACAAAAAGTTTTAATCCCATCCACAATACTCTCATACACCCAAAATACTAGTACACTAATAAAAAAGAAAATAATAGAAAACAAGCAAAAATAGCAAATTTATATTCTGAATAAAACATGCATAAAGTTTACATGAAAGTTGTTGGGTGGGATAAATGACATGAGTGTATTTGAAAACAAAAACTCTTGATTTCACAAAGAGTAAAAAAATTCCAAGAAAGGATTAAGAATCAATACTCAGCAAACTGTTAAAACATCAATGTAACAAGAAATCTGAAGGTATAAAACAACCCCATCAATTTTACATGTTGAAGATTGATTTCACAAAAGTGAATGACTTACAGCAGAGAAATTTCCATTGTTAAAATACATAACTCTCTATTACTTTTGGTTTCCAGTGCATATCAAATAGTGTCAGAAGAGGGTCAAAGGAATAGAGTTATAAGAAAAAGTTAAATTTGAAAGAAAAAAAAACATTTATCTCAATTACATTAAAATTTATAATTTTTGCATCCTTGTGTTGTTGCAGTGTAAATACATTCGGAAAAAAAATGTGCAAAAATGCACTCAAGGAATGTATGCATGCCAGAGAAACCTTACACTTAGAGAAACCTTAATACGTTCAAGCCATTCAAGGAATATATGCTATGGGAGTCTCCAGATACAAGAAACCTTCCAACTGTCTTGATTATTAACAAAGATTCAATATATAAGTTTAATATTAAATTCTGCTTTTCAATTCATACTCAAACCTAGACAAGCTAGTGAAGCATGAAGATAAACCTAGACTTGTTACACTTCACTCTGCCGTTTCTCCTCAAGCAAGAAGTAGTGCGACTCCGTTTGCCGTTCAGGTTTTTTGGTCCTAGCCGCAGGGACAGGCCCAAGGGGAACATCTCCAACTGGTATGACAGGCCTTGGGGCTTCCTCTAGAGGAATGCTGGACCTTGCCTCCTCCACTGTCTCATACCCCTCTGGTGGAGTCCTCTGTTCATGGGGCCTCATCAACTTGTCGTAACCTCCCTCATCCCTCTCATTAGCAGCAGGACTCTCAGGGGGAGTGGGCAGCGGTTGGAAGTATATTCCGTCTTCTGGCTTCTTCTCACACTCGCTGTACTCAGGTGGAGCATCATAGTTTGGGTTAGACATGGGCTGGCCACGTTTAGGAAGCGCAGGCCTGAAGATGAGACAGGATATATATGAAGCAAAGTAAAACCTTTCTTCAAAGCATTGTTTACATAGTGGAAAGCTTATAATCTGAATCTGTTGAGAATGAAGAAAAACTTTATTTATTGCTTATCATGTATGATCTATTAAAAAAAAAAAAAATTCATAAAAATAGATCAGCCTGATACAGCGCTCGTAGCAGAACAACCCCTTTTCAACAACTCTAATGTACTTTTTAGGCAACAGCCATTGTGGATTGGAAAATGGGTTGAAAAGGGTTTAAAATATATAGGGCAAATGTTTAATAATGAACTAAACTGGAAAACGGTAAATGAAATACAAGAAGAAATTGGACATTACGCGGGTATATACTTTGATTATTGGGCAGTGACAAATGCTGTGAAACAAGAATATAAAAACCTAATTTGCAACAAGGCAATAGAAATATGTAGAAATGTAGAAACAAAGGAGACGTTAACAAAAATAGCTATCAATGAGATACTCTGTCTCAAGAACAAAAAGCTAAGATCCTTATTAATACACCAAAAAGAATGTTGTTATCAAGAGCGCCGATCTTTGGCGACGAAAAAATGGTTTGGAAATAAGCCCCCACTATGGCATAGGGATAGAATCGACAAAAGAATCAAGATTACGCTTATTACACTTCAAAATAATTCATAAAATCTATCCTACAAACATTCTGTTGCACAAAATGAAAATAAAAGAAAATGATCAATGTGAAAGCTGCAACACCCGTGATTATTTAGAACATTTCTTTTTCCACTGCGATAAGCTAAAAGAGTTCTGGCTGTATGTCAGAAACTTTATCAAGACAACAGTCGATTTAAGTGTAACTTTTGACGAGCCAACCGTTCTATTTGGAGTCGCAGACAATGGCAACCTTGGTATGAGTAAAGCTCAAAGAAATGATGTAAATCTGATTCTGCTGGTAGCAAAAATGTGTGTGGGGAAAATGAAATACGGCAAACCGCAAAATCCTAAAATTGTCTTTGATAGCGAAATTAAGTTAAGGGAAAAGTATTTTAGAACTGCCTTTAAATAACTTGGTGCCTGAAAAAAATAGTCTGGCTGTTGAACTGTTTGCTTCTTTGTATTTTAGATGCAAGTCTATATTTAAAAAATCCCATGATGTCGAACGTCTCTTTTGACATTCTCATGATCATTTGTCTCATATTCTATTAGTTACGCCGCTTAATTTTCACATTATTTATTGCTTATCATGTATGATCTATTCATCATAAAATTTATGCCTCTTTCTATATTCAATAACCAAAAAAACACCCAGAAGAAGAGAATCATGCCAGCAACCAAAAGTCGTAAAAGAGAAAAGGACGTCAACTCGGTTTGAAAAAAAAATTAATGTCTCTTCTAACATGTCTTAGACAAGTAGATAGTTTGGACCCGTTATGTTTCGGCAAAAACCAGTCTCGTTAGAATAGATGTGTTATAACCAATAACCACCTGCCAATTCTCATGTATATACACTTCTCAGCCCTTGGGTAATCCCATTCCCTCTCAAACTCTTTCTACGCCTTCTCCACATCCCAAAGCTCATACAAACTCAAACTCTCACCAAACCCTCAGCTCATCTCAACAAATTGCTCTGTTAGCACTGGACTCATCTGCCAGGCAATCACATGGCTGCCAAAAATTCGTCATCTGTTATCTAAACTCATCTAACTATCCAAAAGATATCGGCAAAAGATGCCTATGATATATAGCAAAGCTACCGCATAAACTATTCCTACCATCACTTAAGCTGCTGGCTCAAATCGGCAATCTATACCAAAACCGATCACCTCAGAAAAAAAAAACCCACCAAATAATGTGACACTGACTAAACAATCCTGGCACTGGAGATGTCAGAGATGGTGTCGTGAGACCACAGTGGACCCCTTGCCTCTCTCACTTCGACTTAAAATAAATAGGTCCGATAGGGAGGTGGGGTCCCCGGTCTCAGCCCAACATGCATCTATCAGCGGCCTTAAAGGCGAAACAAACTGAGGGGAAAAAAAGAGAAAGGTATCGGCCGGTCATTATAAAATGTTCAACTGCCAGCTTCATCTTTCACCATTTTTGATATACCACATGAATAGACTCAGTCAGAAAGTTTCAACCTCAGACCTAGAGAATCTACAGATGTCTAACCAAGATACTCTGGCACCATTTGTGTCCGTCAGTTTTCTCACACACACACACCTTCTCTTTCTCTATCCTTCTCTCTCTGTCTCTATCTCTATCTCTCTCTCTCTCTCTCTCTTGCTCTCTCAATCTCTCTCACTATTTCTCCCGCTCTCGTTGGCTCCTCACCCATTATCCTACGCCGTCTCTTTTTCTCTCTTCACTATAGAATAGAAATAGGAAATTAACAACTAACAAAGTCACCTTAGCACGAGACTGCCCTTACAATTTCTGGCCCCGCGGTGACACTGGACAGTCCCATATGGACCGGGAATGGGGAAGTGCTCCCTCGCGACTCATTGGAGCGGAGGGTTTAGAAATACTAATATTGTCCGCTAACCTCCCTATAGTATACTTACCTGATTACAACATACAAAAATTCACTAAGATTTATATATAATATGTAAGTATTGCTTCAAATTCAATGTACTTTATATCTTCGCATGAACTAACAAAGTCACTAATCAATCCGGGTCAAAAAAAAAGAATAGGAAGCACAGGGAAAAAAAAAAAAGAGGATTGGAAGATTAAATTATTTACTGATCCCCTTCACTGTTCTGTGCCTTATGATAGCATCTTCCTCTCTTACCCCACCCTTAGGTGCAAGCAAAAAAAATTGATTTTATGGGCCACAGATATCTCGATGTTGGTTCTAGGATAAGCCTTTCATGCTTCTGAGACATAAAACTACTAGGTATCAGAAGGAAAACCCCTTTACACCATTATAAAAACTTCAAATTAAGAGAATTCAACTTCAAAAACTTCAAATTATGAGATTTAGTATAACAACTTTAAAGAGAAAATAAAAACCTAACACCTACAGAACTTTGAATTATGAGAATTTCAAATGAGCAGACTTCCATTTTGGAGGTTTCCACAGTATTAGGAAAGAAATAAGTATGCACAAAGGATGTGTAAGTGTAGGTATGTGTGATAAACAGCAAAAAGAGACAGACAGAGCCAGTACAAACAAACAGACAGAGAGAGAAAGAGACAGACAGACAGCAACATAGACAGAGAGAGAGAGGGAGGGGGGGAGATGCAGAAAGTAAAAAGGTATACAGAGAGAAAGAGAGAGAGAGAGAGAGAGAGAGAGAAAGAGAAAGAAATCTACCATAGAATTGATATGGAGAGAGACAAGGAGAAATAGAGAATGACTAAGGGATTTAGAAGCTGAGAGCTAAGATTTTCATGGACAATCTTTAATGTTTAGCACCAAAAATTATGTAGTCCATTTCACTCAAACACTGATGACTTGGATTTATGAATAACTGGAATCTAATATTTTAATCTCCGTCAAATGTCATATAACTCAAAATTCTGATATTTTGAACTGAATTAGCAGGTCCCAAGCACTTCAACTTAAGCGGACTGCACTGTATAGAAATGAAATCACAATTCAAATCACCATAATATGAAGTTATCACATTACCAAAAATAATATTTAAAAAAGCACAAACGTAAACACATAACATAGACCTACCTGTAGGAACGCCTCTGAGAGCCCAATTCAACTGGTTCTAAATAAGCAGGTTCCTCGTCATGGGCTTTTGGCTCTGATGTGTAGCGAGTTGGTAGGGTCGGAGGATTGCTTGATGGTGTCATGGTGAACGCATTCGATTGATAGGGCTAGAAAGTCATAAAAAGGACAAATTGAAGACCGGTTAAATAAAACTGTTTCCATTTCATTTAAAAACTCAACACCCACACCAATAACATATTGTAACTAATGAATGTCCAAAATACATTACAAATCAACAAATGAAAATAAAAAAGCCAAGTGAGCCCTTTTTTAATTAAGACATTACATCATCACTCCACCAGCAAAATGACATATTTCATTTTATATAGCTTTGAAATAATCGACTTGTGGGCTTAACTGATAATTTTAATTTCCATTTCTCGCATTTGAGATTAATAGCTCAGTGCATTTTAACTATTTTCCTTCTGTAAGATGGGCAACGATTTGATAAACACAGCAACAAGCTATGGTTGAAAAATGAAAAATCTTTGCTAGTGCAGTGACGTCATATGGCTTGTATAAGCATACCCACCCTATCATCAAATACTTCTTGATATACGTGATGCTGGTCTGCATTAGGAGCCGGCAGGTAAATAACATTGGGGGATTTCTTCCTAGCAAGGGGAAAAAGAGACAAAAAAATATCAAAACTGTCTATGAGTGGTGAAAGGGAAAAGGAAAAATTTGGCGTAAGACTCTTAAAAAATGTCTGCATGTTAACATATATGTCAAATTTTTTAACTCTCATTTTCCCAGCAATTTCAGTAAAAACATATGCATTGGGACTTGTTCAATTACTAGCATGTTTTATGAAAGACACTGTAAAACACTGATATAGAAAAGTTCCCGGCAAAAAAGTAGTTCTTTATCTTCAATCTTCAAGGCATACCTGCACACATTCAAAACAAAGCATAGAAATATGCATTTAATTTCCATCAGTTCACATTATAGTTTTTCTTTATAGGTGTGTTCTAATGTATTTAATATCAGTGGGAGAAGAGGGTTGTGGGGGAAATGACTTTGTAAGAGTTCAGGAGCCATATTGTATAGGAAATGTTGCAATAATTTTTGTTCAAGACTCACTTTTTCTTTGACTTTCGGCGCTTGTAGAAGCAGAAACAGAGCACAGCAATCAGAACTAGAAACAGAATTCCTCCTGCCACACCTCCGGCTATGGCTGCTATTGGAGAACCGCTGTGCTCGTGTGCTGTGGGAAACAAGAAAACAGTGAGCTTAAAATTATCTAGTAAATAAACAATTTATTAAATTTAAGTCACATTGTTATCTCTGCTTAAGTCAATCTCTAATAACATTGATAGATGGAAAATCAAGTTATCTGCAGGGCCTTGTATATATGGTTGTCTCCGGGCCTGAGAATTGTGAGGGTTTTCATTTTTCTTGTTTGCTTTTTTAAGGGTGTCTTACAGATACAATATTACATATGGGTTAAGTGCTTATTAGGTAACGTAGCGTTTTTTTACTTTCATGATAGAGAACGCTAAAAGTGGAGTTGACTCCTTTGTGACATGAACCAATGTGACTACATGAATTAAAGTAGCATTGATTCACTGCACATAAAGTTTTTACAACACACTTTTGCAACATCCGTCATCTTGATAGTTAACTCTATTACGCAATAACACCATAAAAGGTTCATTAAAAGTTAGAAGGACAAGATCACAATAAAACGAAACCTTTAAAAAGCATTTAGGTTTAAAACACTTGTATAATTTAACTCAACCGATTTCGTGTAAAAAGTATAATAAGAATTGTTTTACTCATATCAAAAGTAGTTTGATTAGTTTTTCTCTTTTTTTTTATTACAGTAATTTTTTGGTTGAAGTTTGTCAAAAACCACGTTGATATTCTGATGTAAGCATTGAACATCTAAATTATCTATTTTGGGTTCAAATATGTGCTATAGTTGACTGAGACTTATAATTATATGAAGGTATACTCCATGATTTTTTTTAAAAATAGTAAGTTTCTTTGTTTAATATAAAATTTTCATTGTCATTAAGCGCTTCAAAATCTTACAATGTTTTAGGCTTTCACATGTACATCTCAGATGTTGAATCTGTTCATTAAAAAACTGTTCTATTGTTCTGTGAAGACGATATGAACCACACACCTCTTTATCTTTAGCTGCTAATCTGAAAATAAATGGAAAGACTCTTTATCATTATTTCATAACAGTTTCATTCTACGAGGGCTCTTTCAAAATTAACTGAAAAATGCCTGTAAAATCCGCGTTTTTTATGCTATCAACTAAATTCTTGCACGTGTTCATACCTTGACTCATCCTTCATTTCTCTACGTAACAGCCAAGTCTGTCAACACACTTCTGCCAACGCCGCACCATGGAATAGATACCCTCTCGGTAGAAACTTCCGTCAAGGTTTTGTAGCCATTTCCGCACATGGTCAACAAGCTCTTCATCGTCATCAAAGCGCTTTCCTGCCAGCTCAAGTTTCAGTGGCCCAAAGAGGTGCGAGGTCTGGACTGTGTGGTGGGTGTGGCAAAATCTCCCATCTATATTTTTCTAGCCAACCTTGCGTCACTCGTGCTGTGTGGGGTGTAGCGTTGTCATGTTGCAAAATGACCCCGTTGGTCAACTGCCCTGGGCGCTTTCTGCGAATGGCCTCCCTAAGCTTGTCAAGAGTTTGGCAGTACCTTGCAGCATTGATTGTTTCTCCAGGTTGTAAGGTTTCGAACAGAAGAACACCACGACTGTCCCAGAAAACAGTTCCCATTATTTTCTTTGCTGACCGCATGACTTTGAATTTCTTCGCGACAGGTGAGGATGGATGTTTCCATGTCATCGAATCTTGCTTTGTTTCTGGGGTGCAATGGTGCAACCAAGTCTCATCACCTGTGACTATGCTGTCAAGAAAAGTCACATCGTACCCTAAAAAGTCTCCGCCAGTGTTGACAGTATGCCCGTGAACCCTGCGTGAGCACCTGCTTCTTCTCAAAAGTTCCCTGCAGATGTCCAATCTTTGTTCTTTATGATTGTCTGTCAATTGCTTAGGAACCCATCTTGCGCTGACTTTTCTGTAGCTAAGTTCATCAAATACAATTCTATGGGCAGAAGTTTCCGAAATTTCAAGACTGCTTGCAATCTCATGAGGTTTCAACCTCCTGTCTTGACTAATAAGCTCATCAACTCGCTTCACATTGTCTTCTGACGTCGCAATTATCGAACGCCCTCTCCCTTCCCTGTCTGTCAAGTCTGAATGGCCGGCTTCAAACAAATTACACCAGTGATAGACTTGTGTACGGCTTATAACATGCTCACCATATACACTCTGAAGTTCTTTATGAATTTCGGTAGGATTCAGACTTTTGGCGTTCAAAAAACGTATGACAGCTCTGATTTCCTCCTTTGACCAAGTTTCAAGGTGGGCCGCCATCTTTAAAATCGTCTAGACATTCATTGTGCAAAATGATGCATTTCATAATTTCTGGGAATATCTGCAAGGTAATAAGGAATATCATGTCGTTTACAGAACTAAAAAAGCTCCACTGGTTGCTGAGCAATGGGCATTTTTCGGTTATTTCTGAAAGAGCCCTCGTAACACCTTGTTAGGCAGGGAGAGTCAGGTGCAAAATAAAGAATCGTTTAAATTTAAGTTTAATTAATGCCACTGCTACAGAGGAAAATAATACAGATAAAAGGGCTGTCATTATAAAAGGGCCTCTTATATGACATAAATAGTGGGAGGTTAATCAAGAGGCAGAGATTTAATAGTAAAAAGCTCACATTCACCTAATGGCAAACGTTTCATGGTTGGCCCTATTTTATAACATTTCAACCAATACTTAGTGAAAAGATGTTATAAGCATACTTAATAAGAGAATAAAAAACACTTCATCAGTGTTCATTTCTTGGCAAAACAAAATCTGAATGACCCACCTACAAAATTTGTCCACAACAGGTAGACGCTCTTTGTCCCCATAGGAATTTTCCAAACATTTATTGATTCTGCCCCATCTTTTTAGTCCACCAGTCACGGCGTCTTTTAAGTGGTGTTCTATGTCATCGTGGATCTCCTGCCTGGCCTCAGTTGTACACTTATCGACCTGTGTTTGATAGCCCTGAAAGCCGCGTTTGCTCACCAGCCTGATGTACCAGACACAAATTGACATTTCAGGAAAAAATCATGAGAAAGAGGATAGTATAATTGTTGTAGACCAAATTTCAAAATGATTAAACGAAAAAAGTATCAGTGCAGCTCAATGTGCTTGATACTTTTGCGTCTGTTAAGGAATATCAAAGAGTGTGTAATAACAAGTTACTCTGTTCACCACGTTTGGTTTTGAAAATAGAAACAACTTTAAAAATGTAAAAATAACGAAGCCTCCAGCTTCACTCTTTTCTAAAACTACAGAGCTAGTGATAGCACGGAAATGTACAGAAATATTGGAAAGATCTCTCAAGCTGAATAATAACTTTAGTTGCAACTGGTGATATTGATGGGCCCCACAGAAAAATGCACCCTCTTCCAAACACAGAGACAACACGCACAAGCACCAACTGACCCACAAGTCTTATTGAGACTGATGTCTTCCCCCTTGAGCACCAAAAAGGTACTCTCATCTAGCAGTAGCTGTTGGATGCAAGCAGTAAGGCTTTCACACTTGCTCCTCAGTCTCTGAAGATGACTCTCTATATAGCCTGTGTACTTTTCTGTGGGCAAAAACAAAAAAAAATTGAATTAGATAACTTTGTTGTTCAACAACATTGTACCAGCTTAACACTTGAACCGTTGTTGGCAACACTTATCAGCTCCCAAAACGGGAAGTTCTCTTTTTTTTTTAGAAATAAAACTTAGGGAAATTAAGACAAAAAAAATGTAACGCTTCTTGGGTTAAAGTCTCTGCAGCTATATTTAGGCTAAGATATTCTCAGCTTGTATCACATACAGACTTGACTAATATGGCATAGCGCTAACAATGTGTGACAAGTTTTTAATTTCCCTGCCTGCAAATCCCATTGTCAGTATTTTCTTCTCCAATTTTTCATTTCTACAGTTTGGGAGAGAATCAGGTTTGAAAGGTAAAGCTTGCTTGTGCCAGGTTTGAAAAAAGCAAAATGACACATGTAGGGCAATTTAGATGCACCACACTTATGGAATTTAACACACTTCATGGTCCACAGAAAAAACTGCACCAACAATCTGAGTTTTTTTCCTTGGCTGGAAAAAGGTGGTCATTTAATCTATTTTTTGCCCTAATTCTTTCATATACATATGCGACACAAGTAGGCCTACATGTATGTTAAACTGTCCCTAACCTCCATGAGATAGGCCTAAAGGTAGAATGAAATGGACACGCTAAATTATAGGGCGTGTAAATTGAACAAGAGTCGCAGTAGAGATGTGTGGATAAGCAGATTAAAATTTTTCTATAAAGGTATATATTTTAGCTTTAAAAATAAAGACGAAACAAGTGAGCTGTATTCATTGGTAGAACTGGCCGTAATCTGGCGACCCAATTTAGCGAACAGTTGTGAAATGTACAAAACGGGGTTCATAAACCCATCTCTGTACATGTATATCGCTCTTCTGGCCACCAAGGCTGTACTGACATGGAGGCGCTAGGTTTGCATTCTTTGAGAGGTGGTGCAAAGTCATCTTTTGATTGTGAGCAACAGCTAATTTTTTAACTGGGTACTTTAGCACCTGAAGCACAAATACATCATTGCTATGCTGTTAAGTAGCAGTGTTACTTTACTTAGTATTTTTTCATAACTACTGGTGCTAATATCTCTTCTTTGAGGTGATTCTTCTTTTTTTTTTCTCACTATCTTGGTCTTTTGCTAATTGTGGCATTCTACTGCCAAATTTGAGCCTTTTGTAATTGCTTCCTTTCTGAATTATTTTTCTTGTTTTCCTCTGGACAAAGTATCTATTGTCTTTTTTTCGGGAACTAGACTTTTTTCTAGCTCACTCTATATTTACTTCTTTTTTTTTCTCCCTTTTTTATTTGTGTATTTTGTCTGTCGTATGGTAGGTTCTTGGTATCATATGTTTATCAAAATCTTTGTTACGGTTTTACCCCTTTACTTGTGTAGTAAACCCTCCATTCTCTCTTTTCTTTCATTGCATGGATTTTTTGTTTTTTTACTTTCTTCACAGTAGGTGGACTCAGTCATTTTCTCGATATTTAGTTTATCCTCTAGTCTGTAATTCAGGTCTATTTTAGTCTCAAACATTTTGTTATTGCATACTCTTTGACCATGCGTTAAAATTAGGTTTTGCTTAGAGTTTTTTTGTACAGTACTATTTTGCGCCACTTTTTCACTATGTTTGTCATCTTGATGTGTTTGCGCTTCCTTGTTTACAAGATCTACACTGATAGGCCTAGATCTAGTACATATCTTTTTTGGGGGGTGTAATTAATTCTCATTTTTCATTGATAGCTCTTTCCATTTCTTTCACTATGTAATTACGTTTCTATCTTCGTGGTTTCTCAGGCCCCTTCCCCTAGTAGTAATAGTAGCAGCAGCAGCAGCTGCCGGGGCAGCAGCGGTAGCAGTAAAAATAGTAGTAGGCCTACTGGTAGTAGCAATTGTAGTGGTAATAGTAGCAGTAGTTTTAGTAGTAGTAGTAGTAGTAGTAGTAATAGTAGTAGTAG
>BMAT01003620.1:631359-641568 GCA_019649035.1 Elysia marginata
CTTGTTTCAGGTTTATTCATACATTTATTGTTATTGCACAACATGTATCTATGCCATGTTTTTAAATACAAGATGCAATGCTAGGCTCATTTTCATGTGTATTTTTTTTTTCCAAAATCATTTGATATCCCTGTACATGACTTGATGTTCTTGAATTTGATCATAAGTTTTGGCCTCGATTAAATCATTGATCTTATTCCTATACAACTTTCTTTTTCAGTCTCCAAGGATAATGAGAGAGAAGAAATAAGCTCTAAATCAGCCCATTATTTCTGTCTGGCTGAAATTATCACTCCTGAGACGTTTCCATTTTTCTGGATTTTTGTGCGTCCACCATGGTCTTTGGAGGGAGAGTGTTGTAAAGCCAAGACATTTAAGCAGATCCAAGCTATTGCAGAGAAGGTGATTTTTTTTGTTGTTATCATGCCATTAGCAAAGTGCGGTTTAGGAATGAGGATGAAAGGCATTGTTTACACCATTCCTTTCTCTCTCTCTTTTTTTTTTTGAGTGATGCATTCTTGAATTATAACTTATGGTCCTATCGGAAATAGTGATTTTGTACTGTAAAACATGCTTATTTGGGCATAAAAAGGTCTACATGAAATTGAAAATCTTAAAAAATTTTTGCTTGTGGAATGGTCTTATCATCAAATATATGTAAATGTACTCTATATATCTCGCTTAGCATTTCTGTGAAGAGGTTAATTTCAAGTTTCCATTAATGCTAACAGACAACATGCTTTTGAAAATATTCATAGATAGTTTTGTTATACAAGCATAAAAAAAAATTAAAAAAAACTGGTTTCAAATTTTCTCCCAGACCAACCACCCAGATCTAAGTTTTGGAGTTGGTCTGACATTGAAGCTGCAGAGGTTGACCTCACATGGGTTGTCGAAGGTAGAAGAGATGAGCTATTTCAACCAGGCACTGGAAAACAAGTCTAAGGCTGCAGCCTTCTTTCTTCTTCTGGACTATGAAAAAGAGGTATTTCATTTTATGGTTGAAAATGTTATAAATATTTGTATCTTTATTACCTCATTAGTTATAACTTCTACACGTACCAGTTCTTTTCTTTAACAGCGCCTCAATTTCGTGAATGGATCAGCCTGTTTATTCTCGTGATTATGTCCTCTGTCCACAGATGGACAAGGCCAAGGAACTAGAAAGAGTGCGAATGTTGCGGCTGATTGCTGGTTCTATTCTGGAGGCCAAAATGTATCTGGTCAGGCATTATGTTCAAGGTCAATATGGGGGAATTTCCCCTACTATGGCCCAGGACTATGTGCGCCATTGTTTTCAGTCATCTCCTCCATCAAGGATACACCTTACTTACAGCAATGGGCAAACTTCAGACATTAGGTGAGAGATTTAGTTTACTCTCATACATTAGCCTCTTCCTTTGTTTGTTATCCAAGTAGCCGTCAGGCTTTAAATTAAGATAAGGTAAAATTAACTTTATTATTCCATTAGGGAAATTTGTATAGAATATACCAGTACATGGATTCCGCACATTACGCACATAAAAACTATTCGATATGTTGGGTCAAAATAAATTTAAAGAAATAAACAAAAGAATGTAAATTCTGTGGAAATTTTCTAATTTATTTGTTTATATAATCGTTTTGTTCCAATGTATCAAATCTTTATTACCTATGTCATGTGTATGATTCATGAACTGCTATATATCCAACAGAAATTTCTGTTATAGGTTATTAAAGTTTATCTTATTTTATGTTTAGTTCTACAATTCGAGAACTTGATTAAAGCTCATAAAAGTTTTTTGATTACCTAAAATTTTGTTTCATAAACAACTAAGTTAAGTTAGTTTACTTCATACTAAACTTAATTATCTACCACAGGATAAATGGGAAGGATTTTCTGAACTTATAAACAGGTTTTTCTTAAATCTTAGGAAGGGTTATATAACCTTTCAACTATCCTTTTTTCTTGTTGGTTGGAAATTATATTTTATTTCTTTGTATTATTTCATCCTTTAGTCGATACATCTTGGTGGATTGGCTTGTTGAAGTTCTGGGAATGAAAGAGTACTCTACCCACACACTCTACCTAGCTGTAAGCATGTTTGATAGGTTCTTGCAAGTGCGAAAAATTGAGAGGAGTCAACTTCAACTCCTGGGTGTTGCAGCCATGGTCATCAGCTCCAGGTAACATATTATATATTTCATATCAGACTTGATTAATCGTTCTCAAATGCATTTTTCATACATTATGACATTATTGATGTTTATAATTTGCACGCTTTAAGATGCAATATATGTGCTTTCTTTTTTCTCTATGATACCTAAAAAGTTCACCTTTTTTGGGGTGTCCTCTTAAAATGATAACTATGCTTGTAAGGTTTCCATAGAAAAGGAAGTAAAACGATTCTTTGTCATCTTCAGATTTGAAAGCTACACTCAGTGGTTCTATGCATACTGATTCGCAAGCATTTTATTAAAAAACTACATTATAGTGGTTACACAGAAATTTATGAGACCAGAAAAAAGGTACTTTTTGTTTAATTTTTCTCATATCATTTGAAACAGAGTAAGTAAATATATGCGCCATTGAAAAGTGTGGAGCTCATAGAGACTTCATAGAAATTGTGCAGTTAAATTATCATTGATAAAAACTTTAGTTTTGAATTGATGCTCTCACAGAGGACGTTTTTTGTTTCCCAATAGGTATCTGGGTTTTAATATCCTAACAATACGTGAGGCTGCCTGGCTGACAGACAACAGCTACAGCTATCAAGATGTAGTGCGAATGATGGGGGAGCTTGTTGCTGCTCTCAGTGGTAACTTGAGGGTGAGCTCATTGTAGGCTTTTTTTTATTTTAGGCAAGATATATGATGAGAAATAGAAATAGCTTTTGCATATTCAACTTAAAGCTAATAGATCCATAGGACTAAGCAATTCTACAGAACATATTTTTTCAAGTTCTTACCTTTACTTTGGCCTTTACTTTTTGTAAAAGAAATATCTAATGAATCAATAAAAGCTTTATTGCTTCATTAGATTTTTCTGTCTTCTTTCATTGCAGGGAAAAAACCTCTATCGATTAGACCTATGTAACGCTGCAGAGATTTCTTAAGTTGAACTAGTCAACGCCATCTTGAAAAGAGTTTTTATTTAAAACTGTGCACACTTTTTTGTCCGTTTGTTCAGGTCTTGAATATTCATGACTTTGTGATGGTGCTGGCACCCCTGGTGGGTGAGACTTGCCAGTCAGCTATGCTGATGGAGTACCTGGCCATGCTGTGTCTGCTACAGTCAGAGATGGGCCAGTATAGCCCAAGTGAGATTGCTGCTTCCTGTTTACTTCTGGCTCGTCTCCTCCTTAACCATGGTGAGTTTCATCAAGCCATTCATTTAAAAAAAAAAAGATATATGTTTTATAGCCTTTTGGCTTGTAGCATGTGACTGTAATAATGCTGACCTTCAGTATTTTGGTTCAAAAGGCTTATAGGAAAAATTTATCAAGTGGGATAAGCTCTATCCAAAAGTTCCAGGGATTAGATTTTTAAATTTATAAGGAAAAGTATATATATATATATATGAGAAAACGACATATTTCTTCTTAGCTCCATTTTAGGTTTTGTTTTGTTGTTCCTAGTTTTTTTAAATTTATTATTTTTTTAAATTTTAACATTGATTGGTCTAATAACTCCACCCTTCTCTAGACTCACTATTGCAAATTCTCTCACCAGCCGATCCATGGCCTAGGAGTGTTCAAGAGTGGACAGGCTTCACACAGGACTATCTCAGTTTATGTGCCTTCCACATATACAATAAATGGTGGGTAGGAGCATCATTTAGCCTTTAAATCAATGGGGGGAAAATGACATTTAAGTGTCAAGTTCTGTCATATAGAGTTATACTTAAGGATCAGGGAACCGTTTCATGTTTATTATACCTTTGAAACTATATACAGACCAGTTTGAATATTTGAAACCCCATTGGGTACAAAATTTAACTTCAAATTATTAGCATACATTGCAAAAGAAAAAGAAAATTGGAAATCTTAATACAGTTTAAATGAAGCATATACTTGAGTTATGTGGACTGGGCTGTCAAGTCATTTTTTAGCTCAAAAGCAGTACATCAAAACCACCCACAATATGAAATTTATGCATAAATTTGGGGAGAAAAAATTATTTATGTTAGTATTAGCTCTTTAAGCAAACATTCAAATAACTGGAAGCTTCTGTAAACTGGATGCTGTTGTTCTAAAACAAATTTTATGGAAAAGCACCTTATTTTGCTCATTTTTCCCATATCTATAAAGTCTAGTTAAAGGTTGGCTTTTCATTACATCTTGCAGTCCACTACGCATTGAAGTGAGAAAATTAAATTTTCTACAAATACCTTTAAAGTAATAATTTGACAGGTAGAAATCAAAAGATTGCTCCATAAAAAACAACAACAAAGCAATACTCTTCATTAATTTTTTTTCTTCTTTGTTCTCTTAATAAGTATGTTGAATCAGTAATATACCTCAAGCATTAATTTCATCTATTTTTTTCAGTTTGCTAGAAGGGAGTGAGGTTGACTACAGAGACACAAAATTACAGGCTGTGAAAACACGTTATGCAGATCCAAACAGATTCTCAATAAGCAAGATACAGGTAAGCCTGTTAGTTTTTGCTGAGATTATTGATTTCAAAATTCTGATTTTTTTAAAATGAGTTTTAAAGTAAGCAACTGTTTATATTTAATCTTGATCTACTTGCCCAAGTTAGATGTGTAAACAGCAAATCAAGAAAAGATTGAAACAGACTGTCATTATTTCCCATCCATGAACCTTTCTTATTGTATTGACTTAATAGGCATTTTGCATTTTGAAAAATGACCAAAAAACTTCTCATATTTTGTGTAAACATTAGCAAACAATAAAACGTTTTTTTTCTCCATCATTATAAATAACAATCTGACTCTCTCTTGCTCCAGATTATACGTCACAAGGAGTTATGCAAACGTTTGGGGGTTGCCAAACTGGTCACCCGTGGCAGAGACACAAAAGCCATAAAGTTTCGCAACACTGATGAACTAATTATGTCACCGAGTAGAGTGCAGGGTGAGGAGTTTGACCCCTTGGCAGAGTCGTTCAGTTTCCAGTTTGAGTGTCCTGACCGTAGACTGTCGGCCACACCTCCCATCGACATTGACAGGGCTGAGGAGGAGCCAGGCAGTGGTTATGACGGGGATCAAGAAGATTCATCTGATGGTGGGTGCCTGAGGAGTAATGTGTTTTGGGTTTCTCTTTTTTTAATTGTTGAAATTTGAACAGTATAAAGAACAATTTGTTGCTTTGAATTTTTCACCCTTTTTTTTGTTTTGACAAGAAAAAAAAATGAAAACTCAGTACAGACTGTTTCTTGTAAGCTCACAGGATATTATATGAAAGTCAAGGTGTTAACAGGATGTTTGTACATTCCTATCAAATCTACAATAATATGCAAATAATAGAATTTATTCAGGGGTGTGACTTTTTCAGATTAAATTTAATTTAATCTTTTTTGCATTTAGAATTTCACTTTCAGCTGAAGTTTAGTTTAATTGAGGAAAACAATCTAAGTTGTAATTCAGCACCTGTTTGCAAGTAACCTCTCAGGGTTCTGAATACATAGGGGCACTACTGCCAGTTAGAGAGTTTCTCTCCCCTATGTTACTCTTTACTTTATAAAAGTAAATTAGAAATGTTATTCTAAAAAATATAGCCGTTCAAATTTTTTTCCCTTTCATCATTTACATCCCAAAATAACAATGAAAAATTTGTTTGACTGCTACTACAAGTATCTTGATTTGCATCACTTTAAAATTCACATTGCTGGACTTGCAGCTGTATGTACAATTATCATTGGTAGAAAATCCAAGCTTTCAAAATTGTACATACAAAAAGTATTTAGAGTTTTTAAAATGTGTTTTACAGTTTCCCCAATTTGCCATAATTATCAAGACCTTTCTTTTCACAGAATCATTCCTGAGCAAGCCTGACTCTGAACTTGACCTCTGGGACAGTACGCTGGAGGATAGCCACGACTCAGATGAGGAAAATGAAGAAGAAGAGGATGAAGATGAGGCCAACAAGAATTCTGTCTCAGTGAACAGCATAACAGAGCATCTGAAGAAATTTTCCTCCAGTGATAGCTGCAGCCAGCAGCCTTTAAACCGTGTGCCATGTTTATCCAGTATGTGCCAATTGGGGACAAAACTAAGCTGTCATTCAGCTGTATCCTCCAGCTCATCCTGTGTTGCAAATTGTTGGTGCAGCCAGTTTGTGAAGGGTGTCGGTACCTTTGAAGTTGCAGCAGGATCTCTGTCAGCTCCAGAAATGATTTCTGTTACCAAATCCTCACTACCTCAAGACCTGTCATCTTCACCATCATCATCATCATCATCATCATCATCATCATCAGACAGAAGTCAGATACAGAGTCCACCATCAGGTGCTTCCAGCATGACTTCCCAAAATATCCGAACCTGCATTCCTCGTGGCAGTATTGGGAAGTCAAAGAGATACAAACTTGATAAAAGCTCTAAGAGTAGTGATATCTCAGCAAAGCAGAGCACAGGTCATGGATCTAGAAGAGGACAGCCCTTGACAAGGTCAAAATCTTTGCAAAGTTTTTCATCTTGTGATAGTCATTCAAACCCGTTGACAAACTCTAGCTCAACTGTAACAGCATCTGAGGGTATTCATAAGGATGATGAAAAAAATATCAGGGCTTATTTATTAAATATACCTCAGAAAAACATGTGCAATCGTTCAGATAAATTTCAAGTAAATGACATTAAAGGCAGCAACGCTCAAGACACTGTGGTATGTGGAGACTTTTTATCCACTCCCAGCCATTCTAGTTCTGTATCACCACCTCAAGTCAAAATACTCCCATCACCTTCACCATCATTATCAACGCCATCTCTCTTAACTAAATCTTCAGAGTATAGTTCAGAGAATGCCAAACAAGCCTGTGATATATCAAATACTCCCAGTAGCAGTAAATCTGTGCCTGAGGCAATCGAAGCTACTCAGAAAGCTTTAGGCTTTCAGTCATTGGACACATTTGAGGAGAGCATTAGCTTCAACCAAGACAAGGATATGAAGGAAAGGTGCGTTCACAGTCCTGTTACTCCAGAAAACTCTTTGGACTCTTTTACTACTTTGTCCAGAAATGGCGATGGTCAGGCTATGCAACAACTGCTTGTCTCTGGTCGTGGTATCAATCCTCCTCTTGGTTGTGTCATCAAAAAGGCAAGACTTGACTTTGGTGACTGTACTGTTGATGGGTACCAAATAAAAGAACCTGGTATGAAGTGTGATAGCAACAGCAAGTCAAGTCCTGATTCCAGTGGCAGTATTTCAGGATACTCAAGCCAGTCGAACAGCTCAAAATGCCCTGAAGTAGGACCTGTGTTAAGGAGAAAGAGAAAATGCAGTGGCAATAAATGCACTGAGAAAAACTGAGTCTAATTACTTGCTTTAAACATGGAAGATATATAAATGAAGAGTGGTTTCCAAAACAGGGATGTAAATCTTTCATGTTGAAACTGATTTAAGCTTTTTTCCCCTCAAATTTCATTTAGAAAGAATCAATCAGTAATTCAACGCTTGCTTGCAAGTAACTTTTTGCGGTATTAATCTTCATTAAGAGCACAACTCCTGCCCCTATAAGCCTTTAAAGAGTTGCCCTTGCCTATTGTTACTCTATAGTTCTATGGATTCAAAAGCACTAAGAGTTGTGTTCACATCATTTTATTTTGATTGGCCATTTACAACCCTGCTTGGCATAATGTACTATTATTGAAATCTTATTGAATTGATTTGAGGCAGACATAAATATACCGAGTTTTCAACTAAAAGTTGGTAAAAGGCAATTATGTGTCATAAAATCATAATTTTTTTTACAAAGGCAAAAAGAAAGAAAATCAGAAGTTTTTCTTGATTTTCTCTATAATTTAAAAAATGCAGATACCAAGTTTTGGAAAAACACTCTTCAGTTGTAGTTTGTATTATATATACGGATAACTTTATTTGTTTTGGACAAAATCCAGAGACTTCTGTTCGTTCAAATTTTTTTGTTGAGTCAAGTCAATTCATTTTTCAGAAATAGTTCCTCTGTAGTAGTTTCATTGTAAAACGGATACTGTTATATATGTCCTTTCAATTATCCGAATAGTTAAGTTTGATCTTATAAGCTATACAAAGAGAACTGAAAGGAAATCTGTGAGTCTACCAGCTACATTGTGAATTGGTGCTGCATTGAGTAGTAATGAAATATATGATCACCATTGTCATAGAGTTACCTGTAGCTTTTTTTGTGAATCAACATATTTGGGCATTTAAGTTGCAGCACATTTAATTTTTAAGGATACATTGACAATTGATTTTGTGTACTGTACAGATTGATCAGTTATTACTAAGGTTAATTGTTAAATGCAATATGTGAGCAAAGATATTCATATTGGGAGTGCCAAAGAGTTGAATTATTGATTTATGATTTTTTTTTTTTTTGAGAATGCAGACACTGGAAATTTTATTATTTATGTGGAATCCCTTCAAACCAACATTCAAGGGACAGCAAAAGTGTTTTTGGTTTATGCAGGGTAAGGGCATCAGAAACTAATTATTTGGTTTACCCAATTGATATCAGTTTAAAGGAATTCCAGTGTAACCATACTGATAGTACATGTTTCCTCTCTCTCTTTTCTTTTTTTTTCCTTAAATATGGACAATTTGCAAAATTTGGCCTTTTAATATAATTCTTTTATTCAGTGTGCCCAATTTCAATTTATGTTTGCTTTTAGGATACATGCAGGTAGAATTCTACATGATGATTTGCATAGACAAAAGTGTTTGAAAAGTATTTGCAGCTTTACATTTTTAGGCTCATACTTTCAGTTTATTATAGTATCATTTTTTCCCAAGCTGTTGTGGCTTTTGTAGGATAATAAGGCCTTTGCTTTTTTTATAAATGAAATTTTATTTGGTTGTGGCAAATAGCCATATCCAAAGCTAGACTTCTCTCAATAAAGTTTTTATGCTATATGAAATGGGAGAGCTCTGGAAAAAAGATACAAATTACATAATGTTTTCCATTTTGCCATATTATGTCTAATGTCTGGAGTGAATGAGTTGGATGTTGCAATTTTTAGCTTCCAAAGCGTAACTGTTTTTAGCGAGATGTTTTTCTAAGCTTCCAAACGCCAACAGTTTCATGAAGTTATCAATATTTTGTGGAAAGATATCATAACTTTTGTTTATTTGAAGTATAGAGAAAAAGAAGAAAAAAATAGACCTTTTATGGGCTTTTCTCAAAAAGAAAAAAAAATTTCTGACTTCCAGCTCATTTACCCAAGACAAAAGACAGAAACAATCGGTTGTTGAGAAAAACTGTAAATATTGATAAAATCTACTTAAAATTGGTTAATGTTTAAAATAGGAAATGTCCATTTTGTTACCATTTGTGGCAGTGCAGGTTAAACTGAAAGGCTCTTGTTCAGCTGTCTTTTCTTGTAAGAGAAGTGGCTATGATCTGTATGAGTAGCGGGTTTCAGAATTTCCTAACTTACGTCCTACTTTGATCTAATTTCACGGATGCTGTTTTTCAGTTATGTTCTTGTTCGTTTGTTGTTTTTTTTCCATTTTCTTTTTAAGCCTAGGAAACTGATTGAACACACAAATTTAAATGAGATTGATCTATGAATAATTACTATTTGCTGCCCCCAAATGACACATTTTGTGTATTTTTGATTTGCGCCAGAGCATAGCGCCAGGATTTTCATATAATTTCAGAAAATTTGAGTGGCATCCCTGTAATTTTCAAGGCATTCTGCAGCCGGCTGAACATAAATCAGAAGAAGAAACTGGAAACGCAAATGTGAAATGAAAGACTTGATGCTTAGACTGCAGTAAATCTGTCCTCAGAATAATCCTTGTTTGCAGTGTCAACAGGATTGTACATTATTTTATTTATTTTATTTGCGCTTTTAACCTCAAGCAGAGGCTGTAAAGCAATTGTGTTTGAAAATGGTTTATTCTATCTGTAGTAATGTCTGGTTATAACGTCTAACTGATTTCATCTTTATGAACTGTAAAGTAGGGTTCATTCTTGTGCATAATAAATAGTTTATATTTTATTTCTTTTTATTTTTGTATGAAGTACAGTTTGTCTCACTCTTACTCAGCATTATCATCACAATTTATT
>BMAT01003620.1:646143-661649 GCA_019649035.1 Elysia marginata
ATATCACAACAAAAATCAACACACCTGAGCTTATCACAGTATATGTATTTAGAGAAAATCTGCCCCTTACATGAAGCAAACATATAGAACAACACAGTGATAAGCGCCTTTACCATTGGTGAGCTAAGGGTAAGGCGGAGTTTGAAGTTTTCCTTGCTAAATCTGTTTGTGATTCTAACGAAGCCGATCAATGCTTTTTACCTGGCAAGTTAGTTTTCCCTTCTGTTGATGTTCGTGTTCCGATGTAATGAGTAAAATATTCCAAGAAGTTATTAAGATAAACCCAGCCATGTACAATTTTTATTCGGTTAAAAGATTGTCGCTGAACACTTTTGACTACACTGTAAATCCATAATAGTCCACTTGTTACCAAAGCAGCTTTAAACACTAAGTGCTCAAAATTAGCACTCATATATGTTCTTCGTCTAAAATGTAGCGTGCTACATGTATCTATCTCATACAATGCCTCTAAACTCCTTGTAAATAAATAATGTGCAATTCATTAGGAAAATGGACTGTATTGGATTTGTCAAAGACGCAAGTAAACTAAGGGTAGGCTAAAAGTGCAATTCATTAGAAAAACGGACTGTATTGGATGTGTCAAAGACGCAAGCAAACTAAGGGTAGGCTAATTCATACGGTAAAGTTATCCCCTGGCAGTCAAGACACCCCAAAACAAAGATAATGGCTAAGACTTGTTGATAGTAATAAAAACAGACCCTTTCAACCTGATAGAGACGCAACTTAGTCTCACCGACTAGCACATCGAATCTAGATCTATGCCTTAATGGAGTGTATTTAAACATTTGTAAAAGTAGGTTTGCCCTGTGTATTAACCCAGCTATGACATGCAGGTAAAGAAACACGGGCCCGTGTAGACAATAAATAACAGAATAGTTCTGACACACTTTCCCCTTTCAATTTGAAAAGTCTTTAAATTTATCAGAACTTCCCACTTTTCTAACAGTGCTGTGTAAAATCGACATTTGTGTGGGCAAAGAATGAAATTACATGCATGTGCACATTTTTTTGATAGTTGGATATCAAATAAGGCCATTGGCCTACATTTTCGCTACCCAAACAAGTAAGTTTATGGAACTTTATAGAAGGATAAAGTATAACTGAAACATATCAATAAACAAATTTTAAGTAAATGAAAAAAAAAAACCGCACATAACGAAGTAAAAAAAAAAAAACAGTAATAAACGAGCAAGATTATTTTCCTCTTGACTTGTGCATGTTTTTTGGTCACAATTAAAATTTAGAATCACACCGCTACAAACAACTTTAAAAAGATTAGAATCAGCGATATCTATAACTTAAAAAAAATAAGTGCAACAAAAGGCAAGATGACATGTCTAAGAATGTTGAAACAAACAAAAATTTACTAAAAAAGGGTGTCAAAAGTCGGCGTAACATCATTTATATCAACAACTGTTACTACAACTTCTACAACAACAACAAAGACTACTACTACATGTACTGCTACTACTACTATTACTACGACGACGACGACTACTACTACTACTACTACTACTACTACTACTACTACTACTACTACTACTACTACTACTACCACTACTATACTACTACTAGTACTCCTGCTACCACTACTGCTATTACTACCATTACCACTACCATACTACTACTACTACTACTACTACTACCACTACTGCTGCTACATATACTGCTGCTGCTCCTACTACTACTACTACTACTGCTACTACTACTACTACTACTACTTACTACTACTACTACTACTACTACTACTACTACTACTAACACTACTATACTACAACTACTACTGCTACTACTACCATTTCCACTACTATACTACTACTACTACCACCATTACCACTACTATACTACTACTACTATTACTACTACTGCTGCTACTACTACTACGACTACTACTACTACTTCTACTGATAAAAATAACTTATAATAATTACAATGATAAAAAAGTAGAAGCTTATTTCTCGATTCACATCTAACGCCTTTTCGGTCATATATTGAGACGAGACAGCCAAATTCCCGCTAATCAAGCAATGAGCGGATATTTCGTGACGGAAGGCAGCAAATTCAAAGGACGTCCACTAACAACACTCCCTGTCGTCCTCAACCGAGACCTTTCCCGAATCATAAACAGCAACTTGCAACTGAAAAGCAGCCACGACCTAGAGCACCTGAGATCTATAGCACAGCAGAGAGACGAGTGGACCAAGCTTACAGCGAGGATTCGAGAAGCAGCCGAGGCGTCCCAGTCGGAGCACTGAGATGCGAAAGGCCCTAAGTCAAGTAAGTCAACATCTAACAGAAAAAGAGGGTTTACGCCTTGAGATTGAGTTCCAGCCCCTTTGACACGCAAACTTTCTCGCTTACGGGATTAATGGATCGTATCAATGTCTTTTAGCGAAGATGATTTCATTTTTTTACAATCTTTTGGACTGCAAGTCTTCCTGAGCTCCCCCATACCTAAGACAAGGCAAGCAACAAGTCATTAATGCAGTGAGTGTTGCGTTGAATCTAGAATCCTCTCTACTCCCTCTTCTCATCTCAAGGCAACTTTGCTCGGTCTGCTCTGATACGGGTGCACTGTGGCGCTGGGATTGCTCGGGTGTGGCCACAATCACAGACTGTACAGCTGGACTCAATTCGATCGAATGAACTGGCTGTGGATCACACTCCTGGTTTGAGCGCGGACAGAGGGACTTTGGGCGTCCACCCACGTGGTGGCCTGGGGGCATCGTGTCCAAGAGTTGTGACTCCAGCTGTGGTTGTTGGTGTGATGTCTGGGGTTGTTGGGATTCTCCACGGACCTGCTGCACCGCCGCTCCTGATTGTTCCAGAAGTTTCGATCGGTACTGCAGACGTACACCTGACTCTTGCTCTGGCCTCGCGTTCGACTCCTTGAACATTTTAAACTGGGACTTTGCCTCTCCCGCTACCTCTTTTTCTCTCAATGCCACCCTGCTTTGAGGCTGCTTTTCATCCGCTACAGACTGTGGATATTGGACCCGTATTGTTGCACGTGACACGCTCTGCCTCATATGCTGTACCTGTTCAAGTGACTGGCTCGACTGCTTTTCATATGACACCTCGGGTAAAGAAGGCCTGGCATATGGCGGCTCCACGGTTGAGTCTGGCATATACTGTATCAACGCCCGCTGCACAATCTGGGTCTGTCGTTTTCCAGTTAAAGTCTTAATTCGCAGTTGTTGGTTCTCGGAGTCTGCGGCTGACATTGGCTGTAGACCTTGGCTCATTATAGACTTCCGAGCATTGACAGAAGGCTGACGCGGGGGCAATTTTTGTTGTAAATTAAGCTCTATATATTTCTCATGAGAAACCGACTGGATCTTTGTCAACTGTGCTTGTGAGGTCGATTGTAAAGGCTGGGTCTGCAATTGTTTCAAATGCATTGACTCTTTGATTCGGATGTTAAGAATATCTGAAACATTTCGTGATTTCTGACTCCTTGGAAGTTCTGACTGTGCCTCCGATTGTAATGGCTGAATCTGTGGAACTTCTGACTGAGGCTCCAAATGTGACGGCTGAATCTGTGGTACTTCTGACTGAGGCTCCAAATGTAATGGCTGAATCCGTGGAACTTCTGACTGAGGCTCCAAATGTATTGGCTGAATCTGTGGAGCTTCTGACTGAGGCTCTAAATGTAATGGCATAATCTGTGGAACTTCTGACTGAGGCTTCAAATGTAATGGCTGAATCTGTGGAACTTCTGACTGAGGCTCCAAATGTGACGGTTGAATCTGTGGAACTTCTGACTGAGGCTCCAAATGTAACGGCTGAATCTGTGGAACTTCTGACTGAGGCTCCAAATGTAATGGCTGAATCTGCCTAACCTCTGACTGAGGCTCCAAATGTGACGGCTGAATCTGTGGAACTTCTGACTGAGGCTCCAAATGTAATTGTTGAATCTGTGGAACTTCTGACTGAGGCTCCAAATGTAATGGCTGAATTTGTGGAAATTTTGTGATCGACGACAGTTGTGGGCGCTCAAACGGAACTGAGTATCCGCGAAAATAATGTTTCTTACTTGTGAAACTCGCAGGCCGCATCCTTGGCCAGGAGTATTTTCGAAAACCTTTGTCATGGTCTTCACCTGAGTAGAGTATCAAAAGAGGGAAGCTGAAAAGACGATTAGACAAAATACATGACTGCTGTAAACAGCCGTAGAAACTCAGAACTTTTGTATGTAACGAGGATTTTTAAAAAACCATTGACATTTTCACATAAAAAGCAAAATATCCCATAGTCGATACCAGAGGCAGGGAACAAGGATTAGGGTCCTTTTTTAATCTACGTTTGAGCTTACATGACAGTTATATAGAACTTATAGAATGAAAGAACAAGGTAAAGTAAATAGCGTTTTTATATAGCGCCTAACCACTAAATATGCTCCAAGCGCTTTACATGGGTTCCCCCACAGGCCTTTACCAACCAAATCACCTTCTGGACTCACTGAGGAGCACAAAAAATGCGCATCACACTAGCATACTGACAAGATCTGTCACTGCTTATAGTTGGGTAATCCTTTTATGCATAATTGAGGCGATGAAATGTGTCTAAATAGCCTCTCTTAAGGAATAAATGTCGACCTGCCTAAAACAGGACTTGAACCCCGGACCTATCGGTCCGAAACTCTAACGTCTACCAATAGATCCCGACGCCACACAAAGGTAATGGTTAAACTAGCCATCGATGGTTGAAATGGTATTTAAATAGAGCTATTAGGCTTTTACGTGACCGCCTCTTTGTCAAAACTTGTAATTAGTATGGTTTCAAAAAGATGGATAACTATTACAAGTATTAATATTATGCTACTTTTTTGCTAATCCAAGCTGATTAAAATACTATCCTGTATTAATATTATCATCTCTGTCATCTGCTATTACTATTTTACATCATCATCATCATCATTACTACTATCATCCTTGTCCCCCTCCTCCTGCTAATCATCACCATTATCATTATCTCTGTCTTTACCATCGTCATCATTACTCATATCAGTTGCAACAACAGTAGCTTTACTAATATTTCTGTCTTTGATATACTGCTTTTATTATTGGGATGATCTGGATTATATTTGTGGTACATTGCAACAGTATGCCAAGTTATCATCGCTATGGCAAAGTTTTAAAGGAGGAAAAATAAAAATTAACTTTACATTACTTTCTACTCAAATGCCCATCATGAATACTGAACAAATAAATAGTGCCTTTTTTAACCCTGTTTCAAATTTTGAAAATTCATTTTTTTCAATTTCATCCACGCGTATTTGAGTTTGCTTACTGAGAAGTCGAAAACCAAATAAAATTGAAATCCTTCTTTCCACAAACTATTGTTATTTTTGTCGGCTGCGTTAAACAAATCACAAAAATAGTCAAGAACAAACAAGATCATCTAAGACCATACCTTTTTTGAGTTGGTCGATCCTTGGATGCAAAGGCCTTGTCCTTAACATTAAATCTGGGCTTGGCTCTGACCTAAACTTCTGTTGTGAAATCTGGAACGGCAAAATGAAATGATAGATGGTGTAAAACCCGAGGGAGGACTTTAAAACCAAACATTATGGCTCACCCATCTATCTATCTATCTATCAATTAGTTATCTATCTATCTGCCTGCTTGTCTATCTATCTATCTAACCTAACGACGCACTATCCCAACGGACGGCGAGAAACACTGTGTTGTAACAAACAAAGGTAGGACTAGGGTACAATGTTTATAAAAGCTCCTAATGCAAGTCGATCACTGTATTTCATGACATAGAAATAGAATCTATCTATCTATTTATCTACCTATCTATCTAACTATCTATTTACCTGCAAGTATACGTGTCTATGTTTTTTAACCACCTATTTTCTATCTTTCTCTCGGAATATGCATTATGAATAATATAGTACTAACTTTATAAAACAATATTTCCATCATTGTGGTTTACGATATTGTTTCCAAAAAATTCTCAGTCAAAAGGAAAATGATCTTCTTAGTGCTGGTTTTTTTCCCACACTTTACCTCAATTCAAGTATTTAATAGGTTTTGCATTGCTGCTGTGATGCCGATGTTTTTCAGGTTATTCTGTTTGAGTCGTGATTATGCTCTATAGTTGTATTGAGCGCTTTACTCTGTGAACTTCACCCAATAGAAATCAATAAGTACATCAAAGTACTGAATCCATGATGTCAAAACTGCACGTACACATTATAAAAAAAAAAATAAAGCTGGAAGACTAAAGAAGGATAGCTCACTACTGTCAGTCTTACCTGAATCCCATGCCTCTCTTTGACATCGATCTCAGAAGCAAACGATGCTATAGACGGTACTTTGCCCCCAATGATAGCTTGTGCACACGACAAAACTCCTGGAATCCACTGGCTTGCAAGACTGCACTCAAACGTTTTTTCTGAGTGAAGAGGCAACAATATGCCCGTGTCTTGAATAACAGATCCCAGGCGGGTCGAGAACTTGTGACTTTTTCGCCAGGGTGAGTTCTGCTGCGTTGCAGTCTCCTGCACCCTTTCAGCTGCACTGGCTTTGCTTCTGGAAGAAATACCAGGAGTTCTCCGTGAGGACATCTTAGGTAGACCTGCAAATCGTTCTCTGAGGCGGCTCAAAGCGTTCCACTTAGGGCGGTCATATGGGGTTTGTCTTGCGGGACTGTTCGTGGAGAAAACGTTCTGTTTGAGATCCATATCGTAAATTTTCTTAACGCTTTCCTTGTCGTTCCTCATGTCAGGTTCTGTCTCTAAAGAGTTATTTAATTGTATCTTTCTATCGCGATCTGTCTTGAAAAAGGGTGCAGACATAGTATGGGTAAAGCTCAAGTTTTGTTCCTGTTTAAAAGAACTCTTGGTACTTTCGCCGAATGAGACAACGGATTCTACTGACTGTCTCTCTGGACTTGCTCCTCGTCTAGCAGACTCTACTGATTGCATCTCTAGGCTTGATCCCCTTCTAGCAGACTCTACCGAATGTCTCTCTGGGCTTGCCCCCCTTCTAGCAGACTGTACAGACTGTCTCTCTGGGCTTGCTCCCGTTCTAGCAGACTCAACAGGCTGTCTCTCTGGGCTTGCTCCCCTTCTAGAAGACTCCTCAGGCTGTCTCTCTGGGCTTGCTTCCCCTCTAGCAGACTCTACAGGCTGTATCTCTAGACTTGCTCTCCGTCTAGCAGACTCTACTGAATGTCTCTCTGGGTTTGATATTATTCCAGAAGACTTTACAGACTGTCTCTCTTGGCTTGCTCTCTTTTCAAAATTACAAGGACTATCGATAACCAAAGACAAAACCTTCATTGTTTGCGAATTACCCTTTACAGTTAATCCCGTATTCCGGGGCATGTTCGTTAAATCAGTCATATTCTGCGGATCATAAAACCTAGTCTCCTTTTCCTCGTCTGTGTCGATAGTTTGTGACTTAGCGGCTGGTTCAAAATGAGATTTAAAGGCAGAAACAGACAAGCCTTCAGGGCAAGGGATTTCACCCATATGGATTTTCTTGGAACCGTCTTCATCATGAGTTCGTGTATTTTTGTCTGTATTTGTCATTCTACGAATAACCTGTTGTAAGGGAAAGTTGTCGTCTGGATCCTGAACTGAAGATGTGGCAGGTCCTTGCATGTCACTACCTTGGTTATCTGTCGTAAACTTTGCAGTGAAGAAAACATCGTCGCTTGTAGGGCTCACTCCGGATAAGTATTTACTGAGTCGACGTGTTGCTTGGTTTTTCACGAAATCGTCAAGTGTGCCCTCTTTTTGTTCCTCTTCAATGCGGAGTTGACAGTTCTCTAGATCGTCTTTTTGTTTGTTTTCATCTGCATTGTCATTATTTTCCAGATTGATTTGAGAATTCTCAGGGATAGATGGATTATATAAGCATTCAGATTGCGTGCTGTGGATGAATTTGAACTGGGTTTGCATTTCCAAACACAGGCTACTTCCACTGTTGTATGCGGCGGAGACTCGTTCGGGTGAAGAGGTGGACAAAATCTGACTGTCCGAGTAAGATGTTTTTATATGCTTTGCGAAGGTTCTTGGTGGACTAGAGGTCAAAGCGCGCTGGTTAGCATCCAAAAAAGATGACTTTTTAAAGCATAGTTCTTTAGGAGGATGCTTTTGGTAGGATTCATTTGGTTTCGTCATCAATTCTAAGTTACATCTAGTTTGTAGCTTTTGTCGAAAAGTAATGGGGGTATTGAGCTGTGTCTGCACTTCCCTTAAATAGGTGCTCAGTATAAGCGTTTTCGTGTTAACTGCTTGCCTGTCTAACTCAGCTTTTTTACTTATCTTTGGTTGACCACAGTCAAGACTAAGGCAATTTTGTAAACTATTATTTAACAAACCGACCTCAGCGTTAGAGTATTTGCTGTCTCCTTCTTTACTAATATCAGTCCATTTCTTTACAAGAGCCATCATGTTCGACGAAAAATCTTCGCTAGAGGTTCCTTTTTTACCAACCTGCCTGACACATTCGGTTTTCTGCTTCTGTTCTGAGCTGTTGATCCCACTGCGGTGCCCAACCGCCAGAGAGTTTTTATAATCTAACTGCGATTTAAAAGCAGACATGGTGCTGACGTTTTGGTACTGACATTCTATGGCATCACAAGCTTGGCTACTTCTAGAGCAATCTTTATGCCCAGCAACACCTTTCAAATGCTTTTGCATTGCTGGTCTAGCATCGTGCGTTTTCTTTTTCCAGCACTTTATAGCTTTGTCGATTCCCCAAATCTTGAAAACACTCTCAGTGAAAGAATGGTTAGAGGTACGCTTATGAAGCATAGAGTCCTCGCTGTTGTTTCTAGTTACTTCATTCAACTGTCTTGAAAGAGATTTCTCGACACGCCCCTGTGGTAAAACACCAGCCTCTGCATCCCAAATTTTCAGAGCAGATTTATGTGTTTTTGAGGCCTCTTCTTCGTCATCTTGTCCTAAATGCCCCTGTGAAAAACGTACCAAAGTGTGCCTTTGTTTCTTTTGAGATAAATTAGAGGCTGGTGTTGTCTGCTGTCTTCGTCTACTTAGTGACAAAAATTCTTCTTTACCGCAGCCTAAAAATGAAGGCGTTCCTGCCTCATTCTCATGTTTGTCCTCCCTATCAGGAACCTTATCCGTCTTCAACAAATAAACCTGCTCCTTGCGTGGAAGAGCATTGACCCCCTTGGTATCTGTATCCTTTGGAGATAGAGGATAGATTGTCTGATCGTCATACTCTGGATTCTGAAAAGGTTTCGTGAACCTATCGCTCATTTTGTGAGTTTGATTATGATTTTGTTGATCATGGCTTTCGCGCGCCTCATTATCGCCTTTGATACAGTGCCGTTTTTCGGTAGTCAAGATTGGTTGCATACCATGCGCCTTTTTGTAGTCCATTGGATCGCTAATATTCTGGCCAAAGAAAGACATATCCCTTTCAGAAGAAACAAATGGATCTACATCCATTGCTTGGCAGTCGCTGCTAGCCACATCATTTGTAGACATCACTGCTTCTAGTTTAGAACTAGCGCTGTCGTCGAGGCATTTTTCACACGCTGAATTGGATGTGATTCTCGAGCAGGACTGGGTCCTCAACACCTTTCCCCGCGGGTGCAAAATGCTCTTAAAATGCTGACCTTTTCCAGGCTCAAATGCTGAACTGTTTTTATATGTTTGAGCACCGCGTAACTCTTCCGGAAAGGGGATTTGCGACTTCAGTGCTGAGTGCGGAATAGCTTCTCTCTTTGTGTCGTCCACAGTGGCTTCAATATCTTTCGTGTCCTCATAGACATATGGAGGATGTTTAACTGCCGAACGACACAGACTTAGAGTCCGCTGATCATGAATAACACTCTGTTCTCCTTTGAATTTAACCTCCTTTTCACTTTTTCCTTCAAAAGGTAACGATTTTCTATCTTCGTTGATCTCATCGGCTCTTACTCTTGGTTTGGATACCTTCCCCTCTCTGAGTCCCATTTCAAAATCTGTGTTGATGTAGTGTGCATTGAGCCGAGCCGAAAGTAGTTTTTCAATTTCTTGATGTTTCTTGATTTCACGTTCGATATGGCTTTTATTAAAAATCCCGCTACCCGTGGAAGGGTTCTCTTCATAGATACGCAGTGATTTAGCAATGATATGGCTTGTAATAAGTCTTGCCTTGTCATGAAGAGAAAGAGGTGGCATAGAGTTGTTCATAATAGACACAGATTTCTTCATTTGACACTGTTCCATCTTACTTGAAGTTGTTATTCTCCATACAAACCGACTTGCAGATTGTCTTGTGGCATCTGATCTCACTCAGGCTACTAAAGGAAGTTGTTTTTTTTTATTGTAACTAAAAGCAGAATTAATGCGTCCACTAAAATCATTAACCATACAGAAGAAATATGATTGATGTTTAGTCAACACTTGACCCTTTTTTGCGTCCTTCTGAACCTCTCTTTCTAAAGAAGAAATGTCGAAAATGCAGTCCTCACAATTAAAGAAATTCGAGTGATAAAAACGTCGAGAGAAACAAAAATTAAACTAAATGCCAAATCAAAATGCTTGTTAAAGAAAAGAAAAGCCACGCGAAACTGTCATATACAGCCAAGTTCCACTATTGAACTTGCAATCGTCTAACAGCAAATGCCCCAAAACCAGTGTCAGTCTGCTGGTTAGAACGAAGTTTTGCTTCATAAAACCACGTGACCGTTGGTTGCCAATGAAACCCTATGACGTCATACATCAACAAAGTCCTATTCTCACAGTTTATCTATCTATATTTTTCTTCTCTGTTTGCAGGCTTATTTCTCTTTGCGGCAGTGGGAGATAGGGCTTCAGGGAAGAAGTCGAGTTTGCAAAATAGGTGTGACAAACATTGGCTATCACTTCATAAACCGTTAATTCTGTGAAAATTTGGATCCACAGAACGATTTGATATAATATGTCTTGCGACCAATCAAAATAAGTCGGATGTCGGAAATTTTGATTGGAGAAAACACCTTTTTAAAACGATTCATTTCTCTTTTTCTTTATATTTTTAAATTTGAAAAAAATCCGATATCTTTACATTAAATCGAGAAATTTTTAGACATTTTGTTTCTTTTGTACACTGAGAAAATGCACTATAATAACATAGTTGGAAAAATTGCCACATCTGACTCATTTGGAATGGTTGCCAACATTTTGTACCATGTATGTGGTGCCCAAATTTTTTGTCTTTCCAATAACCGCTGGAGATATTAATTTTTTAAATAAAGCAGTCTGCTTGCTTATACCGCCTTTAATCAGTCAGTCAGTCTGCTTGCGTCTGTGTCTGTCTGTCTGTCAGTCTGTCTGTTTGTATCTCCCTTTGTCTGGCTTTGTCGGTCTCTTCCTCTGAGTGTTACTGTATGTCTGCCTGTCTTTATCTCTCTGCTTGTCTTTGCGTGTCACTACCTCTCTGCAAGAAGAAAAAGAAACAAAAGAACGTCCGCAATTACTAAACTGTAACGAAGCTGTGATATTGTGACAGACGCAGAACCCACCTAAAAAAAATACGCACGTTTATCTAACGCGCCTCTCGAGTGAAACAGCTCTAACTCTTATTTTCGCAGAAAATGAACCACAGACATAACTCTACAACAGTGTTCTATTTTGTGTTAAAAAAATTGATGCGATCAGATCTGTCTTTTGGTGGTTGTTGATATATTGAAAACCTTTATAAAGTACCAGAACTGCACGATGCTAAAACTTTAAAATCGACGTATCGAACGTATGTTCAGTGGCCATAGAACTATGTCATTTTCAGGGCACACTACATGAGTCTCAGAAATAAACCCTGCAAGTTTCATAGCGAGGGTCTTTGCTTAGCCTCTCCAAGCGATTTGTTAACTTAAACAGGAAGATCCAAATCGTACCAAATGCAATTGTGATGTTATCAACGAAAGATTTTCAGTTTTTGATTTTTTTTTTCATTTTGTTACTCTGTAAGATTTTTTTAGACAAAACATTTAAATCAATATCCAATGGTGTGCTTTAAAATGGATTTAAGGTAAAAGCTTTTTCAAAGCAGTTTATTCACTATGCCATTCCTTAAAAAATACTTTGTTCAACACCAAAAAAGCTCGACATTTTGACACAGCCCCATTCACAACTCCAATGCCGGTTCCGTTAAAGAGCTTGAAATAAGTTCGTTGGTTATTGAGAGAGTTATTTTAATATCGCAACAATTTCCAAGCCTTAGAAGGTGAAACGAGTATTTTGTTGAATTGAATTGAAAATCATTTTCATGTGTTTTTTTCTGGCAATGTTGTTGAAGAGCGTTAATGAATTCCACAGCAGGTAGGCCTACATATGCATAATTATGCTGGTGTTAGTTGCACTTGTGCTCTGAAATTGTTACAAAATGCGAGGAAGGCTCATCTACGAATTTTCATACATGTAATGAAATTTTGCTAATACCATACAGGACAGACAGGTAGATAGATAAAAATAGATAGAGTATTTGAAAGATAAAATGATAGACAGGTAGTTATATAGACATATATGCTATGTCTAATCAATATGAGAGGAAATACAAAAAAAAAACAAACTTAAAGACTGACATGGATAGGAAAATATCCATATTCAAAGATCTTGTCGTCACACCATAGCTGTATATTACATATACCTATATTGGCCACAACTATTAATTACTAGTGTAACTTTACACATTAAAAGTAGGACATTTATTTACTAGGAAACAAAGAAAATTAAACTTTTAGACTCATCCTTCAAAAAATAAGGCAGCACAAACTCATGGAAATAAATTATCTAATAAGTAAATAGTATTGTGAAGGCTCAATTTTATTAAGTGGTGTTTCTTGTATAAAAATGAAAGCGTTGAAAATTGGGATGATTATGTATATTGTAGCCTTTGCTGCTTAAAGTCTGTAATATCAAAGATTACAGCTTTCAACATCATAGTCAGGCTGATCAGAGTATTGCTGCGATGTTCCGACATTGTCAATTCAGAAATAGTATTGTGACAGAAGGTCGTAAATCTGTTGTTTATGATGATGGATAAAATAATGTCTAGAAATAACATAAAAATAATGATAACGTAAGAATTATTTAATGTTATATATCTATCAGATTACATCACAATTCTCTTTAATAAATTTTTTATGCATTGACCATCACTGATCATCATTTTTCTGTCATTTCTTTCTTTCCGTGAGGTCATCTTACATAAAACGTTTACAGCAATACAGTCGTGTGATTTGAAATGGATCAAAGACAAAATCTTTATTGAAGCAGTCTTATATTCTTTGATGTCACTTGAAATACTTTGTCCCGCTTCACAAACGACAGAATGCCGACCTTTTGTCACAGCCTCAAATAAAAACCACTTGTGAGATATGTGTCCTCTTTTCTTTTCCACTTGCCTGATAAACCATCTTCTTGTGAAAACTAATTATAGATCTACATGAGTTTAGTCCAGCTTGAACCCGCTGTCCAAGAGTTGCTGGAAAATGTAGCGCACCTCGTTCCAAGAACAAGGCTCCATATCCAGGTCCAGCAGCGGTTGTTTGTCTCCCTTGGACACTGCCTGTAAGGCTCCCTTGAAAGTTTCCTCGTTCTCTGATGTCATACCGAGGACGTTAGAAAGATCACCCACGTCGTGAGCCACAGAGAGAGCCTCTGCAATAATCAGTGGGTCCGCACCATTGAAAAAATTAGGGCCCATCCACCCGATTTCATGGTTTACCAAGTTTATCAAAGCATCGAAATCCGGCCTGGGATCTGAAGTGAAAATAGGAACATAGGATTAATGTTAATACATATGCGTACTAATGATCGAAGTCTGTATACTTTTTTCAAAACAATCTAAATCTAGTGCAAGTAGGCCTACGAAGCTCGATTGGGTTAGAAACCAGAGAGGTGCGCTGATAGTACCTAGAACATCATAAATCTTTCTGTACCGATCTGTAATGTTTCTCTGCACATATACATACACTCTGTTCGTCTCGCTTTCTCACCAATGTAACTTGTTCTTCTCCTCATGCTCTAGTTGCCTCCGTATTGTCTAAAGTTAGTCTTGGGCTTTGGTTTAAATCTTTACCTCGCATTGATTTTCATAACTAAGTTTTATCTTCTTAGATCGTCTATATTCGTAAACTTAATTCCGCATTCGCCCTATCTTTTCACCAGTTTGAAAACTAATCTTACTCATATATATTCAAATTTACGACGCCCTTTCGCTTCAAAACATGCTGTCTTAAATAGCTTCCACCATCCAGATACTGATGAGTGAGTACCGAAGCGTGCATAAAGATGAATTCTCTGAATACTTTGAATAGGCCTACACGCCTTGTTGAATTCAATAATTCCACAACATTTAATTATAAATATGCTTTTATTTGAATAAAGGTCACATTGTCCCATTGCACAAAAGAGTTTTACTATAACTCTCGGGAGCGTCCGCCAATTTGATAGCGAAATGCGAATCATTGTATTTTCGTAACGTGCACAGCCTCAATGCGCAATTTCCTTGATATGAACCTCTCTTAATCATTTCCATTAAACTATACATTATCAATCCATTAAATTCGCTTTTCCAGGTTGTTAGATCTCTCTTACTTTTCTACTTACTATAACATTCATTGGCGACAGTTGCTGCCACGAGAGTAGAGACCAACAAGATGAAGGCGGTGATCTTCATGTCAGATGTGATGATATCTGTTACGTCAGGCTAATTCAGCTGTAAAGAGAAAGGTATTAAAGCATGAACATGTTATAAGACATTTATTTCCCTTGACTTTACTGTTGAAAATTAAACCGTATATATTAGCCATCTATTATTATAACTTGATACGTATAACCTAGGCCCTAAGGCTGAAACATAAGAAATCATGGCACACAGAGCCTATAATGGAAGAAAAATGACCCCAAAAAGCTAAATTAGATATAAGCCTAATAGTAATACAGACTCTAGATCAAGATATCCCTCTATATCTAGCTCTAAATCTAGATTACCGGTATTTGAAATTGATTTCTACATGTAATTCAAACCTTCATACTCTTAATCAAGATTTTAGATCTAGATCTGACCCAAATTCTACAGAATTCAACAAGCGAAGCGGGCGAGACTATTTTGTTTATGTCTGTTCCTTCGTCTACTATTTGGAAAAAAAATGGTGAGCAGAAGTATGTAAAATGTGGTCTCTCCATAAAAAACATATTGGACAGATCGAAGATGCCTTTTTAAATAGAAGTTGAGATTATTGATTTATAGCAAAAGAAAAATAAAGGGCTTCATTTTTTATAGTTTCTAAAAAAAAGGCTTACTCTTGAGCTTAAAGAAAAGCAAAAAAAAGATGCGACAAGAGTTAACACAATGCAAAACAGAAAGAATGTGTTAAACAATGTCATTTGTATGTTTTCTGCGGGTGACGAGAGATATAAGGATTAAGGAAAAGAAGAACGAACGAAATAAGAGAAATAAGAGAGAATAACAGAGATTTATATATATCGAGAGAGAGAGAGAGAGAGAGACAGACAGACAGACAGA
>BMAT01003620.1:679460-690237 GCA_019649035.1 Elysia marginata
AACAACAGAGAAAGCATTTTACACTAAATTGATTTGTATTTTATTTCTTTCATTGTTTTAACGAAACGTGTATTAACATCAGAAATGCTCTACTTTAGACTGGATCTAATACCCCGTTTTACAATTGAACGTAAGAGATCTAGGCCTGAACCTTAAAAAACACGAAAAACATTTTTGTGGCGTTTAATCTTTTAAGCCCAGAAACTCCACCGTCTTTTGTTCAGCTTCGGAGGAAATCTTTTTGTTATTGAACACGTATGTAGGAAACAGGAGCTTTGTTTCATATGCTTACATTGCCGGACATCACGGATAAATCACAGCTTTTCGTTTAGCCACTCCTTGGCCAATGGAATTAGTAGGTACTGAAACGGTGAATAGCAGAAAGGCAAACAAAACAAAACCCTCGAAGGAGTTGTAAGGAGCCCTTGATTTAAGAAAGAGAAGAACAGACTAAGGCCAAACATGTTCTAAACGCTCGCTCGCGATTAACGCGAGTATGTGTAGGCAAGACCGATAAACAGTCCTCTACTACCTCGTACCGCACATTGTACTCGCGCGAGTTAATCGCGTACGATCATTTACAGTATAGACGGGTAAAGAATCACTTTGAAAACGGTAATGATATGGGGATGATAACAGCGAGTAGCGCTAAATCTCACATAAGACAGAAATGTTGGGAATGTTAGTGTGTGCGTTTTAAGTTGGACTGGAAATATTTCAATATAACAAATCTTTTTAACACGTCCAAAGCGGTAAGCCAATTTGCAAAGATCTTGGTTGGGAATGAGTTGAGTGCCTCTCTCTCGATTCAGTTGGAGAAAGGAGTGGGGGCTAGAAATAACACACTAACTTAACTAAAAACTATTAAACTAAATAGAAATGCAGAAAGCTAGCATACAAAACTAACAAAATAGGTCCTTGAACTACTAGATCTAGCTAGGAAAAGCATGGTGGAAAAAGTCAATGTGTAAAGTTGACATAGGACTAGTGATATAATTTGTGAAAGTCTACCTGAAACAGCCGCATGAATTTGATGAAATATCAGATGAAGGATGAACATCTTAAAATGAAGCGAATGCGCGATGGTCAAATCGTTCAGAGTTGAAGGTTAGAATATAAGAGGGTGGAAATTGTGTAACAACAATCAAAACGGTAAAAAAAATTGATTTGGGATATTGACCGTTTTCATTAAAAATTATTAACTAAATTGATAAGATAAAAAGGTAAAAGTCAAGATTTATAGGTGAACTCAAGTGATCAGTGGTCAGCGGTATTTCCATGTCGTAAAGTAGGGAGTTTATTTGAATAAGACATTCAGATGCTTTGCGTTCGGCAGAATTGAATGCTGAGTGGGGGTGGGGTAAAGGAGATGAAGATTTTATGAGAAAGCGAACATATCACTACTATTTTTGTTCTGAAAAAGGCTACGAGAATAGTTTTTGTTAAAGTAAGGGATGAAGATGACAGTAGAGCATAAGTGCAAGTTGTTTACTAAACTTTTCGGAAAGAATTAGACATTTCGACAAAAGACCGGGTATGCTGGTTATGGTACGACTGCCATGATCACAAAATGATAGGAAGGAAGGTGGTTGTATACGAGTGATGTAATATTAACACAATGACTGATGTAATATTAACACAATGAGTGATGTAATATTTACACAACGAGTGATGTAATATTAACACAATGAGTGATGTAATATTAACACAATGAGTGCTTTAATATTAACACAATTATTGATGTAATATTACCACAATGAGTGATGCAATATTAACACAATGCTTAAAGTTTACACATGCTTTGATTATTCGCAGCTATCGATGGCCTTGAGACAGTTTTTAGAAAGCTGGCCCAGAGGTTATTAGATCGACACTAGCCTCAACCTCAACCTCTTCGGTGGTCTTTTTTCTTTCTTCAATTCGATCTCAACATTGATTTTAAAGACACACAAATAGGCCTACCAAATACTAAAAGGGAGTCTTGGGAAAAGGCAGACAAAGGAACAAAACGGAATTTCATATCGATTACACTATGAGACCTGCTGCTCAAGGAGCTGTAATGCTGTAATGTTAGGGAGTCCCACACGTTTCTCACATCTCCCATCAAATTCTAAACACAGTACTTAATATAACCGGAGGCAAATGGCATTGGTCTTCGCAGAAATTCATTCTTTGTCCAATCTCTAACTTTCGTGCGGAATTAAAAAGAACACTGGAAAATACTGTTGCCACTACGTGCTTACTTTGGCTTATCCTGTTCAGACAGTTGTGTGTTTTCAAGTCTCACGCTAATTTTAGCATTTAAGAAAATGAAAACGCCCTTACCTGTTAGTGGAATGATCAGTTTCCCTGGGATAACATTATAAAAGCTTTTAATTTTTTTCCTAGACGTGACAGTGATTAACCAATGCAATTATAATTAGAAAAAAAATTGAAATTATGGTAACTTGACAAAAAAGGACCGCCAGTAAAAGAATTTGTTGTAATGAGCATGATATTTCAGACTTAATTAGTTGATATATTTGGGATAAGAGGTCATGCTTTCTTTTAGTTATGCTTTGATCTCTGAAAAAGCAAACGGAAACTACCGAATAACTGAAGATTAAGCTCTCAATTATTTTGTTTAGTTTCCCATCGCGGTTTAAATTGTCTGCGATTCAAATTAATATTTCACCAGGTTTTCGATTTACATGTCTCCGACATCAGTCTGTTCACGTTATATTACTCGCAAAAAATCCCCCCGAACTTTGTCACAAACTGCAGATTAGGTCCGTAACTTTTTTTCATATTGCCCTCTCTTTTTTAAAGAACAAGACATTCTGAAAACAAGGCTTCAGTACTTGTCAGCACCATTTAATACACTTTAATACTGTCTTTTGAGAAACCCCTCGATGGCTATCTGTGAAAATCTCGGGAACGGAAACCACCATTGCCCGATCATTTTCGCCAGTGCATCAAAATTCTTTTTGGCATTACTTAATGGCTCGTGTCGTCACCTGCAAACGTCACAGGGTGGTATGAGGAAAACTCAGGAGATTGTGTGATAAACGCCTTAAAAACAGCATCGACACATTAATCAGGGACTACAAAGACAACACCCTTTCCCACAAAAACCAGTGCTTCAATCCTCGCAATGTGGTCGGAACTGAAAACTTCAAGATCATCGACGGGCCTAGGGCCCTCAACGATTGATTAACTTTTATTATTATATTTATATGTAAACAAATGAACATCACTAGCTCAGAGACAGAGGATAGAGGACCTCGTTTGCACCGTTTCGCACCGAATGTTAAAGACCTAGTCATAGTAGTTTCACTTGATGCGTTTCTTTGCTGAAGTCCAGTACGGTTTCCGAAACGAAGATTTAAAAACATTCTGTGCCTATCACCTATGATCATAGCCGTTTGACGAGTCCGTCAGCGATACTTAACTCAAGTATGGTTTACACGTCATGTGAGAGGACCATTTTGTTTTACAATGTCGAATAGTACACCAATCCTTAAATCTATCTTCCACTCACATTCTGTCACGTGAATAAATATAATTAGTTTTCTGATCTACTATGATGAATCTGTTCACCAAAGTGTAAAGGGAAGGTAAATGTTCTTATACCAAGTATGTTATATGTAATACTGCCTGCGATTGTAACTTCGAGTTGCTTAATGATTTAGAAACAAAAATGCTTTTGATGTACTTGAACAATATCTGGCGCCCTTCGAGGAGCCCTCGAGCACTCATTTCTGCGCAGGGCGATCAAAGAAGGCACTTTTAGTTTGTACGTAACGGCGCCTTCTAAAAGGAAGCTGCTATTTCCTCGCACCAACTAATCAATTCATTTTTTGTAAGCTCCAGGGTTTAAGGCAGCAAAACTAACTCACTCGGGGTATTTGGGCTAAAAATTCTATTCGAAAACTTCAACGTATTTTTTTCTCGATCCAAACAATTAGAAATCCAGTCTGGAAGTCTTATTAGACATTTAAACAGAACAAAGTAAGAGGGCTTAGGAAAGCAGTTTTTTTTTTTATTCTTGCTAGTTTTCATCGCTGTTCCTTTTATGCATGCACCGGCGGTAATAACTGCTATTGTTGAAACAGGTATGCTATAGACAATTGTGTTCCTATTAATTATTATGTTTAAACTAAAAGCAACTCTTTTTTAACCATTTCGGTCCATTCAGACGTAGCTTGAATACTAAATTTCTCTAGTGGGTTCGATTATTGTATTTTAATATTTGCACAACTCTAATTTTCACCGTGCACCTTTTAACCCTAGGAATTTGTTTGCAGGCTATTTTAGTCTTAAAGTTCACCAGAGGGCTGTTTACTTTGGTACGGTCTTTATAATACGTGGACAGGAAACATATATGGAGAACAGAGCAAGGTTCTTGGGGGCTGAGAATAGGTGTAATGAGGCACATGAAACACTCAGGCTTAAATACCCCAAGACAGTTACACGAGGAAAAAGAATGGCCAAGTAGTTATAACAACAGCTACTAATACAATAACTCATCAATACGCCGATTGATATTGAATATAATTGATTGATTGATTGATTGATTGATTCGTATTGACAGACTGTTTGACATTTGCTTTCTATAGACTAGAATACTCTAACCACGCCGTTTAAAGCATAGAATAAAACGTTTAAGCGGAATGCAAAAAAATTATCATTATGCCCCAGGGCTTTCATTTATCGGAAACACGAAGGCAAGAAAGATAAACATGCAGAAAATGTGGCCAACGAGTAGAGATACTGAAAGAAGTACAGCATTAGGAATGATACTTCAACAAGAGTAACGGCACTTTCCTAGTGCCAACGCCAGTGAAGTACAATAATTGATGCTAGAACATGCCGATTCGTTTCATGACGTTTGATTTGGAAAATATTTTAAACACAATACTGTATCATTAAATAAAATAGGTTTATCCACTGCCTCGGTGAATAAAATCTTTTAAAAATTTACGCGTTAGAGTTATATATTGCAGGCACATATTTTAGGTTTATTATGTTGAAGTCGTTATTAAAGGAAGAAACAAAACAAAACCCGTATATCTAGGTTTAGATTTGAATAAGAACAATAGTCTTTCAGAGAAGAGACGCTACTTTTGTTTTAACTCCAATCTCATTTCATACAAACTTTAGAGAAAGAATGGTTCTGACCTAAACTACATCACAGCTTGGCAAACACAATATCTTCCGCATGTCTTCTTGCAGATTGCGCATTTCTTTGTGTGGCGTGATAGAAAAAAAAGTTACGCAGCTTAAAAAAACGTTCTTAAACGACCTTTGATACAGAATTCCGCACCAATAGGTAGATTTAAATCGGTATTATTAAGCTCCGGGTAAAAAAGGACGAGAAACCTAGTCTGCGATTTATTCCTAGTATTTGAATTCATGCCTATGTAAGTGCATCTCGGGTAAGCTTAGGGGACATTAAAACTAAACAAAGAATTCGGATTTAAAGATTCTGGTTGAAAGTTTGTGACAAATACATGAAACACGCTTAAGCTTGCCAATGTAAAAAAAATATTCATACTAGTTTTGGATCTAAAAGCTGTTATTTTTTGAAACTCACGATATAAGTTTTGATTTAGTCCTATACTCCATAGAAAAAACAGAACTCATAGGACCAACGAATAGGTCGCAAGGCCTCAAACGTTGACATTGTCAAGTCACGTCAAAAAGAAAAGAGAATGGACTATTTGGGGATATGCATTAAAATTCTAAAGATTAAAAAAAAACAACTACTTAGCGTTTTACGAGGAATTTCATAAACATGGAACAGAGAGGCTACTTTAAAATTTTTGGTCATGGCTACTGTAGTATTATCATTTAGTTGTTTTGAAAAGTGTTATCATTGAATAAAGTTTAATCCCGCACCAGAAACTAAACGCATAATAAATAATAACCCTCCTCTTTAAAAAAAAAAGCTATTTATAAAATATACAAAAAAAAACGGGTGCATTGTTACAATTAGTATCTTCTTTTTAATTGATTTGAAACTTAAATGAAAGTATTTTATACCTTCCTTCAAAAGATTCTGAGATGAGAAAACTAGAGCGTGTTTGCACTAGAAGCTGCACGTTATTAGAAGAAAAACATCACTAGGGAATAAATTTCAACGGGCCCCAGGTTTAATCGCTCTTTATACCTAACCTAACCAAGCTTTATAAAAAAAAGAAAATCGCACTTTCTTCCTTTGATCACAGTTCTATTAAAATAGGGGGGAACACCAACCGAAATAATATCTGAGGATTTCTTTGCTTGGTCTTGTTTTTACAGAAAAGAGAATGAAGGTTCTTCTGAAGCCGACTGTACTCTGATTAGGAAATGCTTAAAGTTCAAACTGCTGTGTTTCTCTTTTGAGAATGAGAATAGAGCACAAAGTTGTCGTTCTTGCCTGCAAGCAATTGACTTCAAAGAGAGAGTTTGCCAACAGGAACGATAGTTTGTCCTCTAATCTCATTCCCAATACTTTACGTCTTTAACAACTGCCCTAAAAATAGCCTAAATATGAGCAATCGTGTCGTGTTTCTTAATAAACAAAAATCAATGAAAGCTTTTAAATTCTTTTTATCTACTTACTACGGTAGCTTGGTTCAGATTACTGTTCATTCCATTAAGTGAAATTTGATGTGAAGCTTATGCATAATACTCTTAGGAGGTTTGCTAAATAAGATTGTTTTCAAATTTTTTTTTCACAATCTATATGTAAAAGTATTGCTTAGTAAAAGTTTAGGCAGAAAAACCTGCGATGCGTCATACAGATTGGAAAATTTTAATAAATAAAGGAATTCGTATTAGTAACTTAAAAAAATAACCTTTAAACAAATGTCTTACAAATGTCGACCAAAAAGGAATAAGTCGGAAGTCGGAAATCTTCATTAGAGACAATGACTTTTTAAATCTTCTTTACTTTATTTTCTCTATATTTTATACCAAAAAAAAATGCTCTCCTAAAAAATGTGATACTTTCATGAGTTTTTTTCACGTTTGGAAGCTAACATTTGGATTTCTAAAAAGACAAAGCGATGCCGTTGAATGTGAAAGATGTGATATCTGACTCATACACCCTAGTCGCGAGACAAATGTATACGCGCAGGTTTGCATTTGATGTTATAAAGTATAGAAAATACAATGAAGTTAAAGTAACATATATAAATTCAAATAAATCTTAGTCTTGTATAAGGAATAAATCTGCTTAGCAGTATCTCTGTGTAGTACAGCTTCAGTGTTTTGCTTCGTGTTAGTAACTAGTAAACCGGACTCAAGAATAAAGGTGGACGAAAAAAAAGACCGAAGTAAGTAATCTACCTTGTTATTGACATCAAAGGAATGGAAAAAGTGGGAGGTAAAAAACGGCCGGAGAAATCGTGTTGTGATTTTATTGTATTGTTGGAATGGCAGTTAACCGAATCGAATTAAGCGCATGCGCATGGGAAATATTGAGGAAAAGAACCTCTTCCAATAACCAGGAAACAAAGTTGATGCAAGATTTCAGTTTTATATGTTGTTGCCCCCTGCTCACCTCGAAGAGGTGGAAGTAGAATTTTGAGCAACAAATTTTTAAATTTTTTTTTAATTAGGGTTACATACAATGTACAAGTAAAAGAAGTTGATGAAAGGCTTGCAAATATATACATCTATGTTTCATATTGATCGGCAGCATTTTATAAGATATTTGCCGCAAAACTTCTTCCTGGTTTAGCTTTTCCTAAACTGTAGTTTGCAATTATTGTGCTCCTTACAGGTTCTCTATTTCTGTCTAGTTTTGAGATTGCCAATCTTTTAACCTCTAACAAAACTTGCCACTTGCCAGAACTAACACAAGCATTTTCAGCCAATGAAAATCCTGCATTCGCAACACACCTCCAAAGGTTCACCTGAGCCCTCAAGGGGTGGCTGAACCTTCAGTCCACAGCCGTTGGGAGGATTCCTTGTTTTGTTGTACTAATCGTGATACTAGATCTAGGTGTTTTCAATCTAATTCATAACAAATTATATGTTAAAGAAATAATGTTTCGTTAAATGCATTATATCTGTGAAAAGTTAAAACACTTCCCATAGCTGCAAAACGTCATAAGAGAATCCTAAGCGTTCCTAGTATAAATGGAGAGAGAAGTTGTTCAGTAAGCCTGTATAACTATACAGTGGATCCTCAAATCTAATGTGGACATACTTTTTCTTGTGTTTTCAAACCATATTAACTTTGTGTTAGGTTAAGAGATAGGCTATTATTATTGTAGTAGAGATCTACCAGTATGCTTAGCAGTTGACACCGGCTCTGAGGCCTAGCGGTAAGACACTCGCTCAGAGATCGGGAGGTACGGGTTCGATCCCCGGCCGAGTCAAACCAAGGACTTTAAAATTGGTATTAGCAGCTGATCCGCCTGGTGTCTGGCATTATGGATTTAGTGCTAAGTCTGGTCGGCCCGGTGTCAGGATAATGTGACTGGGTGTTGTGTATGCAGCGCTCCGTACATCACAGTGTGGCAGTACGCTTTCAATTGTCCCCAGCGCCGTCTCTGATATAACCTTGTAGTTGAAAAGAGACGTTAAAATTAAAACAACCAACCAACCTCAAATCTAATGTGGACATATTTTTTCTCGTGCTTGAAAACCACATTGACTCTGTGTTGGGTGAAGAGACAGGTTATTATTACTGTAGTAAAGATCTTCCAGTATGCCTAGCACTTGACATTGGGCAGTGTCGAAGAGCTGAACCCCCTAGTTGGAACTCGTTGTTTTTTAATGATTTCAAAGGATGTGCGTCATGTTTAAAGTTCTTCAGGCAGTCTTCATGTAACGCAAGTGAAAATTATTTACCGCTAGTGACATGCCCGCGAATTTCGCGGTTTTCAGCAAAGATAGTGTAGTTATTTTAGGTAAAGGTGAAAACGTGGCATTCGATTGATTGAGAATTTTTGCGGAAAAAACGATCTGTATATGAGAGTCACTGATCCCACTCAAAAGACCCTACACTTCCTATTTTGTTCGTCTAACTGAGGAAGACTGCTAAACAACTATAATTATGGGCTTCTCCACCACAGTTAATAAGGCCACAAACCTTGACTTAGATCATTCTGCGATCATCTGCCTCGGCGTTTTGGCTTAGCAGTGAGACGACAGCGCTTTACTTCTCTTAGGCATTTTGATGAGGAAAGGTGAGAGTGTAACGGCGAGTGATTGCGGGCTTCTGTGATTTCTAGATCTAGGAGATGAAGACTCGTGAGTAACCCGTGAGGATTACGAAAGAAATAAATTTAGACCGAGAGTTCTCATAGTTGCGGTAGAAATGAAAAGAGTGACCGACGAGGATTACGAACCAAATAACTTTAGGCCGAGAGTTCTCATCGTTGCGGAAAATGTGCATGAGCCTACACCAGACCAAAACACAGAGTAATTTTTTCATGAGTTTCAGTGAAAACCGCATCTAAATCGGCTCTGTGGTTACGGAGGAGATAGTGATCGGAGTCCAACCGAACGCCTTTTATATAAGAGAACTGTGTGGAGTTCTAGAGAGATTTAGGCCGTTTAATTACTCGATCATGATATGGTTTAAAAAGTACGTACACTTCAAGACATGGGTTCTATTTTGCTATGGATTTAACCTTGAGCTTCAGATATTCAAATGAGCTAAATAGACCATTACACATTTCAGATAACCAATTTGTTGTGTTAGGTAAATGGCAGGTTTGTGGTCACCGTAACCAGTATAAGTAAGTGGTTCGCTTTACACTGAATTAAAAGTACGTATACGTATCACCTTGTTACACATTGAAATGTATGATGTTTTAAATAATTCTGAAACTGAAAAAAGCGGCGTCTTTATATTACTTCAATAAAAAAATATGCGCAAGCAAGTTTCATGTTCTGGTGTTTTTAGATTAATCTGAACAAAAAAGCTTTTGCAAAAAGATGTAATGAGAAAAATGGAATTCCGTCAAATTGTAGTTTTATTTGATCTGTTTTGTATGCTGGACAAATTTTATTATGTTTTTTTTTGTAAGTTTTTAAGGGACATGTAATTGCTTTTTTATATTAATATCTTAGTATAATAAAAAGATGGCAACGTGAGAAAATTGAGAGATGTATGCCTTTCGAGTGAGACAGGCTACTTCCTACGTACCGAGCTAGGGGTCCTCTGCATGCCCTTTGAGGGGGACAAAATAAATACTTCTCGCACTGACTTCTGTATACTTTTTACCAGTTTTCTATGTGCTCTGCCTAGGGTTAAATTGTCATACCGACGAGTCGGGTGCGCCCTATAAGTTAGTGTTTATCATCTCTGTGCAATTCAAAACTGTTAATAAGTTAACTCTTAACCCTAACGGGACGAGCAAACAAATAAACAGTGTTTTTTATTTTACTTGTGCTCCTCTTTACGCTAGCCACAGACCAGAGACAAAGATTGAGATCCATAGACAACGGATGTGGGCTATAGCTATACACAGACCTGCAGATCTCGTTCACGTAGGTATCATCATGGTATGAGGCCATGAACTCCGGCGTGATGAACTCGTCAGCTGAGGACCTCAGACTCAGTTCCAGACTGCGACAGTCATAGACGCTGCTAGGACAGTCGTAGAGGCCGTCACTTCCTGCAAGCGACAGCACTGAGGAGAAACAACAAAAACTTGATCGTTATACGCAAAAATGCATGTGATGCCACGGAACTCTCTTATCAAAGAGCTATACAACCCTACCGTGTATCTATTTTTAAAATATTTTCCATGAAATTCGAGGACTTTCGTGAATCACACCCCCTTTCACCATC
>BMAT01003620.1:719103-729682 GCA_019649035.1 Elysia marginata
TTTCGGATTCATAGAATGGTTTTCTTGACTTGTTGAGAGATAATGAAAGTTTGTTGTTGATAAAGTGAGACATAGGCAATAGATGAGTAGATTAAGAGACTAACTATCTATCAATGAGGCTAACATGAAAAGAGCGAGCGGGGAGAACAAAAAACTTAAGTCAAGCTGCCTCTTTAATATCCACGAACGAAACGAACATTTCAGACAAAAAAAAACTCAAGATCCAAGTACAAAATTCGTCCAAGTTGGATATTTTGAACCTTGTGGAAACAAAATATTTAACTTCGAATTACTCTTTATTCGATTTACCAGTAAACGTTACAAAATAAATAAAAATCAAGTTTCTGGATATACTTCGAAGTAAGTAAATATTTGACTATTACTTAGGTCCGAATTATAGGCGCAAAATATTACGCAGTTTAAATAGAACGCTCTTACTTGACAACTTTTGATACACGATTTCCAATAAGTAGATCTAGGTCACAACCATTCTCAGCAACAGCCCTGCCAAGAGAGGTCAATGATCGAAGTTTCAGATTTTCTACGTAAATACATTATACTCTTTTTGGCTTGGTGAAACGCATGCTTTGTCACCCAATGGGTTTTGCTTTCGCAAACAAAAGCATCATGTACACTGCTCCCCATAGATATTGGTTAAACTAAGAATTTCATTTTAACAGCAACATTAAATTAACTTTTTAATTTAGATTTTGGGCAAGTGTGGCGCTAGTGTGACTGAATAAATATCTTGCGACTAGTCTTTAAAATTATTTAATGGTTTAATTTTCTTTTAAATATAGCGATGTTTTATAGCAATGCGATTTTTTTAAGTCATGGAAATTGTCATGAATTTGATCAAGATTTTCTTTGTTATTCTTAAAAAAGAAAAGAAGAGGGATGTTCATATAAAACGGTGTATATTTTCCTAATATTCAATTACCGCTATCTGACTCACATAGACTAGTGGGAACACATAAAACCTGCCAATTAAAACCATTTCGAACAAGTTATTTTAATTACAGTGATAATTTATCTGAGCTTTAAAACTAACGTTAATTATGCTGATCTTAATGAAAGACAACGAAGGGGTGGACCTTGAGACTAAAACAAGATAGAGATAACTAGGTTTAGTAAAAATTGATGTATTTATCTATGCTATTTTTGTGACAGCGGCGTCATCTAGCTCGTTCCCCTTCCGCTGCCGCTATAGTTTGTAAACTCTCTCTCTCTCTCTCTCTCTCTCTCCCTCTCTCCCTCTCTCCTCTGTCAGCCTTTTTTTTTAATTTGTCGTGTATTTATAGGTTACAGCTCGTAAGTTACAGCAGATCTCGCGGGTTTTTCATGCTGTGTGGTCTAAGTTTTACTTGACGATAATTATAGATAATTAAGAGCCTGAATCTCTCAGTTTCCATTCAGTCATTCCAGGTTCTCAAGTTAATTCTATGGGTTTTACTCACATAAGGGTACATTGTGTTTGATATTGTCGGTATCAATACACACTTATTCTTATGTTTTCAAAGACAGAGAATGGGGGAGATGGGGAGCTTAAAAAGCTGGGAAAGAGAGAGAGAGGGAGAGGGAGACAGAGACAGAGAGAGGGGATAAATTGAAAGAATAAGCGCAAGTTTTTCAACGAAGTATACTTTTCCTTGCAGATTCCTGTGACACCGGCTCGCTGCCTGTAAATAAGTCAATGGTGTATTAGTCTATTTTTTTTTTATCAGGCACGGACTAGTTTTAAAAAAATTGGAATTTTAGGTATTAAGTGTTTTGTTTTTTTAGCTAATGGTAGATACAACACAGCTTACGCTTTATGTAGATAAAGCATTGATTAGATTACAGAGCAAGAAACAGAAGATGCAGCGACGGAAACACGCAGAGCGAGAGGGAAACAAAGAGAAAAGGACAGAGAGAATTGTGTTATGTCCCTGCTGATGGTTCGGTTGGAGGCCTCAATGGCCATTCCTGACGGATGCTTTTTTTTAAATTGTCTAAGACATTAGGATAATTAATTGATGAACTATCAACAAAGTCATCCAACCTGCATGGAAAACGAATGTCGCGGATTTTTCTTTTATCTCTGCTCTTGGCTGGTATGAGTAATGATTCGCGGTTTCATGATTTGAGTCCAAATAAAAAAAAACTGCTATTTAGAAAAAGAAGTAGGTCGCATCACTTCGTTATATAATAATATCTGAGAAGAATACCTTCAATCTCTACAATCTTTGCCTAAATCAAGTCGACGTCAAAGCTTGTATTAGTTTATATAGAGTTTTTTTTAATGATCTAGCATACCATAGAAAAGCGATCTTGATCGGTTCAATCGATGCAACGAAAACACATGCAATGTCAAAACGTTTGCCTTCCCCCAAGAAAACAAACGGTCTGTACACCCGTGTATTTTATGCCTATCCCTATATTTTTTCGTGCTTCCACTCAAGTCAGCCTTTATATATTTTCTTTTTTTTTTTTTTTAGCTTCTGCTCAAGTTTAACCTCCATCTGATAATTAATATTAATGCAAGTTTTCCCGATAAAGTTTCTCGATCTGGATTCCAGAATGTTGATAGAGGAGCCGATATCTTCTACAACCTCATGTTGCATTATCGTTTGGTGGAGAAGATCGGTAGGTGCGCGGGAGACTTTTCCTTCGTACTTTACGCATCATCTTAAGTGTTTGCAGATGAGAAGAAAATGCCGCGTTGCCAGTGCAAATATTAAATCACAGCGTCGCTACAAAAAAACTTAACTGCATACAAAAGATGAGGCGCTAGGCGCGCATGTCTGTTTTGCTTTATCTTGTGATTTCGCTGAAGAAAGTCGCGCTAAGTTGGCAATGATAATAATAATAATAGCCTTGGTGACTCATGCTTGTTTCTCCGGGCATGTCAAGCACTAGATTTAATCCTGATAAAGAAAGAAGTGTAGATGCTACGTCTATTTATATCGTTAAGAAAAAAGTAGTGTTATCTTTTCCAGGTAGATTCAGAGAAGATACCTCTAAATATCGCTTCTTTCTGTACACAGGCAATGGGCGGAGAAGTGATGGAAGCTAATACTTGAGCTGATTATAAGATAGGCAAATGAGGAAATGAATAGCTTTGGTGTTTGCTCGTTCGACTCTGTATGACAAAATCGCTGGCACCCGACGGTCTCAATTCCTAAAGAAGAAAGCTTAAAAGAAGACGTGTCGAGAAGGATTGAGAAATTTACGATATAAAATTAGCAGTGGATTGAAGTAGGCTTGAGTGAAAATGGCCGAAAATTGTTTGCCTTTGGTACGATTCGAACCCTAGGCTTGTAGTATAGTAGCTTTGGCATCCACCATCTTAACATTCAAGCTTATACAATGTCGCCACTTCGCTTCTGTAAGTTTTCTACTTTCTAATTATTTATCCTTTTTATTTTATATATCCGTATCGAGTGAATGGGCAATTTAGTCTTTATGATATTTGCATTATTTAATAGTTTTAGTTTAGGCAAATGCTTAATAACTTTCATATCATTATATTTTCAAGTGCATTAAAAATTATTCCTCAGCCTGATAGACGGGAAACTTCCGGATCAGACTGGCGACAATGCCGTAAAAACCCTTCTAGATGGTTGAAGAAGAAGCTTAGGTAGTGGCAAGTGTTGTAACCTGTTGTAGTGAATTCAAGGTGGGCAGACATCCAGAATCGTTAAAAAACGTGGCAAGTGAGAGCTAGGTTAGAGGTACGCTAGGATAACAGGCATTTTTACCTGGGGGGACGCAACCAACCATATCTAAGTCTTCAAGAAACATAACTACGTTTTTACACGTGTTTCGTTTGTAAATAAAGCATACAATATAAGAAAGAGTAAAGAATAACAAGTCAGAAAATAAGAACCTTACTTTGATTGTCTGTTTAGTCTTAGAGCTTAGACACGCCGAAAACTATTCACCTTTGGTTTTGTAGTACAACTTAAAAAAACTGCCTTCTCTTTTTGTTGCCTTGAAATGCAATTGCTATTTTTTTCCACAGTTGAACACGAAGACAAACTGTTTAGCGTCTCTCCCTGAGATCTCCCTGGCATCGCCGAAAAGCTCATGGGACGCAAAACTGATTGAAGAATTATAGGGTATCGTTTGGTGCATGAAGTTGACAACGGATAGGAGAATTATACAAAATAAAATATGTTTTTAATTGTAATTGACTTAAAAACGAGATATCGGAGTGTTGTTCATACCAAAAACAAAACCAGATTGTGTGCATGCTCACCCTAAGAATCATTGGTAGTTCACCGTGATTTCTTGTGAGTATGGTCTTGTTCCAAACATCGGAGTTCGTTTTTTTTTTAATATGGCGATGGAAAGAGAATCCTCTCACGAGCTCATTAAGACTTTGAACCTTTCGTCTTTATTGGGCTATTGTAGGAGATAATTATACAACCAAACTACTTGACAAAGATAGCGGGTCTGGGCTCATCTATCAATTATGAAGAGCATATCTCATTTCAATAATAACCTTTTTGAGACCGTGGAACAACTGTTCGGTGCGTGTACGGTTGGTATACAAAATACCAAGACCGTCTCAATAACAGGCTGTTTAGTCTGAAATGTAAATTACCTTGTGCACAAGTGCCATTTCCACCTATCTCAGAAGAATAGAACTACATATGACTCTTTGGGTTTAACTCCATCACTGTACTGAGCAGCGTGTAACCCTGGAGGAAAGGTATGCAGGTGCCAGTATTTGGCTTCTTGTTCAGATCGCCTGTCAAAAAATCAATCTGTCTGTCTATCTTTCAATAATATCTTCTCTGCTGCCTATCATATCTCTATGCACTTCTCTTTTTTTTTTTTTTTTTTTATACCTCTCTTCTAACTTTGTGTGTCCTTCGCCCCCTCCCCCTTCTTCATAATTGTTCCATTTTCTCATTTCTGTTAAATATCATATAACTCTAGTCTGTTTGTATCGCCCTCTTTCGCTTACGAAATCTAATTTTGCTCGTCTATCCTGAATCTTCCCGAATCTCTCCTTTGGGCGTTTAAGTCTTTTTTTAATTCAACGCTTACCTTCGTTAAATTCTTTACCTAACTTATCTTAAAACTGATCATGTCTCTCTCTCCTCTCTATCTCTCTCTCTATCTCTCTCTCTCCCTCTCTCTCTCTCTATCTCTTTCATGTCTACTTTTTTTGTCTATATCCGCTCTGTAGCTTCCCCTTTCCATCCTCGAACTTTGTCCCTGTGATCTCGGAAACACGTGAGCCGTCATGCCAGAAGCAAGCTTGCCTTAGCGTGGAATTGGCCTACAACCACAATTAGTGCAAGGAAACCACAACTTGAGTCTAAACGGGGGGAAAACGGGGGCATCAAAGTACATAATTCTAAACTCTGAAAACGATTTTTTAAGTTCCCAACGTTTTTCTATTTTGCGTGTGTATGTGTGTGTGGCAAAAATAGTTTTTCAACAGTTGTTTCAAATGATGCATGTTATGCTTCCGATTCAGCCAGATTTCAAGAGGAAGTGATAATTTTGTTTGTTAGCTGAGTTAATTAAAACAACAAACCACATCATAAATAACGATGATTCCCGGTAAACCAGGTAGAAACCATTATCAACAAGGGAGGAACACGCCCATCCTCTAGGGAAATGAGTATGAGTATGATTTATATTCCTTAAACATTTTCGCCCAAACACTTAATTAAGTTCACCGGGAATGAAGAGTTTTTTTCCGCTGTGTTTTGAAAGACTGAAGAAGATGAGCACATTACGAGGTAGTCGGATGGCAGATGGTGAGTGTTATTATTGGATTTTGAAATAACGAGGGTGGTGCAGAGATACATGGATGTGGACAAAATAATGATAGTTATTGATGCCGTGTGTTTTTGGTTGGTGCGACTTCGTGTGTGGGGTGTGATTTGGAGTGTGTAGTCGATAAAACATCAGGTGAACAAATACATGTAGTGTGAGGATCAAAGGAGGACACCTTGAGAAGTAAGGTTGTTTATGGGTGAAAGAAGTAAAGTTATGACGGAGGCATAATTTCTGTTAGAGACGGGAGAAAATCGATTTGTTGTCTATGATTTTTACTGTGGCTTATAGCTGTTCCTGGTTTTATAGAACTTGGTTGACACACACACACACATATATATATTTAATTTAGAGAGAGGGGTGGGGGTAAGAGTAGGTATCAGAAACGGCAGCGCTTTATTTCATACACGTAAATATATCAGTTCGTTGAAATCGTTTATTGCGCGAAAAAATCTTCAATGTTTTATGTTAGTTCGTTATAAGTTTATGTGTGATGGTCTTTTTTTTTGTTGGTGTATCATAGTGGAAGATACAAACATAACCATTTGACCCATTATAAATTAATATGTTGTTAGGGTGTCTATATACTCGTATATACGGCCATTTATCAAAATCAATTTAACCTTAAGTGGTTTAATTTAATGGTATATCTTTAAGTGCAATCGATGTTTTTTAAAAGCCTAATCTGAAATAACAATTCTGCGCGCCGTGCAGAAAACCCACTCTGTTATCCATGCCGATTCACTATTGAAATTTGTCTATACAAATTAATAATAGCGTTAGAACTTCTAACTCTCACGAACTAATGGCTTGTGAAGTTGACAAGCTGCATGAAAATAACGACAAATTTATTACATGTAATAGTTTAATACCGAGCTATATACGGCGTGTATATTGTTATTTTTTAATTAGCATTCAAAGTCAATTAGTCAAAATGAGAAGTGCCTCAGTCGTATGATACCTGTTTAGAGCGTTAGAGAACAGAAAAAAACAACTTTATGTTAGATCAGATTTCTTGAGATGTTTTGAAAGGAACAAATTTACAGCGTCCACATTGATCGAAGGTGTATAAAGCTCGATACCAATCAATAGCTGTTTTGTGCATCAGTTCAGGATACCTTGAGAGAATATTACTTCAAATCGCCAACATCTAAAGTACACTATATTAGTTCTTATTTAGTTATAACACGAATTGCAACATTTTGGCCCTTGCCTCTCATTGAACTGAATCGCATTTTCCTGTCTCTTTAAAGAACTTCAAGTTTAGTTGAAATCGGGCTCGTTTTCATATTTAGTGCTACATTCAAGCAGACTTCCGACCGGAGGAGGTATTTTCAACAAGGCTATCGTTCTGATTTACACCATCTGACCACCAGGTTTGGTTATTTCGCTTACCATTTCAAGCAGGCTTTCTCCCACTTACAAGCTTCGAGAAAAAAAAAAGTTCAATCCGTACACGATAAAAGCGAGAGATAAGAAACAGACGTTTCATCAAAACTAGAAAAAGGTGAAAAGGGAGAAAAGGGGAAAAAGCAAAATTAGGTAAAGGTTGTAGGAAAAAAATTATTTAAAAATTTGAAACACTACGAGACCTGCAACATTTAAAGCGCGTCACTCTAGCACACTGACAATATCTTTCACTACACCTAACCGGGTACTCATTTAATGCATGATTGCGGCGAAAAAATGTGTGTACGTGTGTGGTCGCTCTCAAGGACTAAACGTCGACCTGCAGAACAAGTGGTTCGAACCCTGGACCTATCGATCCAAAAGCGGAGTGTCTACCATTATAACACGACGACACAAATAGCACCAACACAGCCAACATTTGGTGCTGCAGCTCACAAAGCAGATACTTGACAAGCAAAGATATTAAAAACCATAGTATTTTCTCTGCATGCATCGATGCAATATATAAGCTTTTAGTAAAAATTACTATATAATTAAGTAAATGCTTTTCCTTTCCTAGATGTAAAGAAAAGCCCCTTAAAATGTGTTAAGGGTAAGGCTATCAAGTCACTGAGGATGTGTTGCTTGATGAATCTTCTTAAAATGAAACATTTTACTAACATACAATAAATGTCAAGATTGTAAAGAGATTGCATTGGATCTTGCAAGATATTACCCTTATGTGTTTACAAATAATGCTTTTTATCTTCGTTACATTTTCCTCTATTTTTAGGGATTTTGGACTACAGCCACGCTTAACTTTTCATTCGTAATAAGGCCTATTATACCGTAGAACATTTTGGTGTCACCCACATAAAAATTTTAATAACCAAATTCATTTTACATCTACGCAGAGATTTGTTTATCTTTTTGGTAGCTCACATTTTTATGGAGATTGGTCATGTACCCTCCACATATTGCGGTTTGTTTGTTTTCTGTTGTTGTTGTTGTTGTTCTTGTTGGTGGTGGTGTTTTGTGATAAAATCAGTTACGTTTCCGGGCCAGAGCCGTCGAAAAAAATTCTGTTACTTTAAATTCTATCGCCTCATGTGTTAGACTGCCATGCGTGAATGCGTATTCGGTACTAATTTTTCGCACATGCTTGCTTTTCACTGTACTGTATGCAAAATAATGGGGACGGGAGGTCAAAGTCAAAACTTTGAGGTAGAAAACAGTGGCATGATAGATAAATAAATAGAACACAGTTACATTGATTGTTTTACTTTTATGCATGCTTGGTGGAAGTGTATAATAAGTTTAGTCTAAACTACTTGTCGATTATTAACTAATAAGAACAATATGCATTGTCCCTTTGAATTTATCATGGGAAAATAGAAGCTTGCAATAGAACCGTATCTTAATGTCACATTAATAACAAAATATCCTTCGTGTTTCCCTCCATCACTTTTACAAGCTCATGTAGGTACTATTTAACTTATTTAGTTTATATTTATTCAGTTGTCTATCTTTAAAAAAAATGTCGATGGTGTAAAAAATTGACTCTTAATTCTAATCCAGATGCATGAATACAGTTTTTAGAAACTTCCAAGTGTTTTAAGGTTGACGTCTACGAAAAAATTAATGATTGGTTTCTTATTTAACCGCTCTAGCCTCCTCTGAATAATACTTTCACTTTGTCTCTTGCTTCCTCTGACTCTACTTTCACTTTGTCTCTAGCTTCCTCTGACTCTACTCTCACTAACACCCTGTCCGTTATTTGATGCGTTATTCCTACTCTAAAACTATCGTCACTCCACCTCAACCCTTCTCAGCCTCTACTACCACTTTAACTCTGTTGTCACTCTGAATCTGTTCTAAACCATCCTGTTTCTCAAACTCGGCCCCATAGACCCTTGGACCCTCCGAAATACAGACTCGGCATCTTGTAGAAGGAGTAGGAGAAGGATTGAGTTTCATGCAAAAGTAATAGAATTGTTACCGTTTTAATCCTCATTCTATAAGGAAAATGGCAAACTGTTTGCTCTTTTTACATGACGATGGCCACAAATGGGAAGCTCATCGTTGTGAAATAACTAACTGCCTGTGCGTTTGCTGCCTTTGCTTGGTTCGCAGTGTACTAAAATGATGACAAAGTCGGGAAAATCTGCAGGTACCGCACCTGAAATTTTTCTATGCAGGTTTTAATATTACAAGACATTCTACTTATTTGAAATAGCGTTTACAAGTTTAGAACATGCATAGGGGGCCTAGATAGCTCAGTTGGTAGTGGCTTCGCTCCGTGGCCAAGAGGTCGCGGGTTCGAAACACAGCCGAGCACAGTCCGGGCCCCTACTGGTTGGGTCGGTGTCAGTATAATATGACCGGCTGAGGCTAAGTCATGGTATCACCGCTAGTCTCTGGGTGGCAGCCCGTAAATTGTCATTGGGACCCAAGCCCTGAGAGCACCTTCGAAGTGGAATTGGGCTTGTAAAAATACCCTTCAATCAATCAATAGAACATGCATAGTGTGGCGTCGTGGTCTAGCGTAGACGCTCGGCTTTTGGACCGAGAGGTCTGAGGTTCGAGTCCTGCTTTCGGCAGGTCGACGTTTAGTCCTTGAAAAAGGCTATTTACACACATTTCTTCGCCGCACTCATGCGTTAAAAGAGCACTCGGCTATAGGCAGTGAAAAATCTTGTTAGTGTGCTAGAGTGATGCGCTTTATTAGCTGCTCCTCTGTGAGTGCAGAAGGTGATTTGGTCGCTATTGGCCTGCCGGGGAACCCATGTAAAGCGCTCAGAGCAAATTAGTGGATTAGGCGCTTTATAAAAACGCTCTTTACTTTACTTTATATTTGTGGCGCTCTTTTGCTTTTTACGAGAAGCTTTAAAAATTTCAATGGAAACTTCACTGCTTGAAAGAAATCACCATTTTATTGGGTTTCAACGGCTTTGGTTTGACTATTTGAAATTTGGTTTACACTTTCAGCACCCAATATGCAATATTGTAGTGATATTATTAAGCCGGCTAATCTGACACAGAATTACAGTGTCCGGCATGATGATAAGAGCTCGAAACACACACTTGCTGTTTCTGTTGTTTGCCATTTCTTTACAATGTTGTATGAATTCACGCATTAATTCCTTCAAAAGGCACAGTTGAGCTTTCGCGATTGAGAATTTCGTAAGACGTTAAGCTGAGCATCGGATTTCCATTACCTACATATATGCTATGCTCTCAAAGCTTACATCAGCAAGCAATAACAAAAAAGAGGAGAGAGAGGGATGAAGAAAGAGTGAGAGAGAAAGAGAGAAAGGAGGAGAGAAAACGGTCAAGGAGAAAAGTGTGCGACCAAGAAGGGGATAAGAGAGAGGAGGGGAGACGGACGGATACACAGACACAGAGAGAAATG
>BMAT01003620.1:737970-750623 GCA_019649035.1 Elysia marginata
CTAATTAAAAGTTACCAAATAAGGGCATTGAAACAGCATACAGGAAGAACTAAAGGCGATTTCTTACTCTCTCAATAATCATGCGAATGGTTAAATGTAGTACATAGTTCTATTAATAGTACTAGAGGTGGCAGTGATGTCAAATGGTGACCTAACTTGAAACCCACTGCGCGAACAAACAAAAAAAATGGCGAGGGGTGGAAGGTAGAGCTGGGCTAGCTGGCCGTCGGCTCTCAGTTTCTGATAGCGCTTTAAGTTTAACCCTGTACGATGTAGGACGTGTACGCAGTGTAGTACATGACATGTACTCGGTAGAGGTGAGTTGAAGTAAAAAGACATACGCCATCGGTCCAGAGTTGCCGTGTATAATATTGAGACTCCATTCTTTAGCTCTGTTATATTCCGCTAAAAGAAAAAGAATTATGTGCACTGAATAACCCATACCTGTTCAAGTAATTACAATTTTAGAGAAAATCAACTGAATGAAGATTCGTTCAAAAGTCCAGCACATTTTCAAGAGTTCAAACCTGTTAAAATGTAAGATACGGTACCGTACTGCACATGTATGAATTCGGATCATTACTTTGATTTTAACCATTTTTATGGGGTCAACGGGCAGGATATTCCCCATCAAATATTTCTTGGTTTCCATTAAGTATTGTATTTCAGATATTTAGCTCCTTGCATACTTCCAGAACCAATCTATTTTCTTTTGTCTTATTGTTGATATTTACGTAGAAACTTTTGTGGCATTGATTTCCATGTACCGGGTATCACTTGTGCCACACGGCACTAGAAACACGTGTGTGACGTCAACATGGGCGAAATCTCTCGTATCTCGTACACAGCAATTCTCAGAGTCAGAGACTTACGACTAGCCAAACTTACATTCAGATTCAACATTTGTGTCACTGCCGGAGTAAGGCAATATGCGCAGAACTAAAATGGTCATGTAGGCCTAAATATTTTTAACTTCCAATATTTCACAAGGACAAAAGTCTTAGATAAGTAAAAGAAACGTAAGAACTTTAACGCTTTGTTTTTGTTTTTAATGCTAAAATATTAATGGTACATGTAAGCCTCTATGTGTTAATTGTGACTGGTGTTTATGTTAGACGCATACATTCTAATTTGTATTGGATAAGAATGATTCTAGTACTAAGCTTATGTTATAGTAGTAAATTTATGTATTTATTCCCATTGTTTTTTTTCCATTCGTTCAATCGTTGATCTGTTAACACGGCTGGATGATGCATGTGGCAAATTTTTTAATTAAAAGTAAATTTAATGAATAGATTTGGTACGAATGCATGTAGTTCATAGCAAAAATCATCAGCCTGCCATGTATTCAATGCTTACATTTTTTTCATCATTGAGTCCTAGGCTTTCTTGTTTTCTAACTGAAATACCTGCATGAATGATGAATGTAGAATGTCTACATAATGTACACCTTTACCATCAATATTCAGTAAAGTTTTTCCGTGCATTATTTTACATGTACATATACATGTATATGACTGGGACTATGAGTATGACAAAAGGTCGCAAATCTTTCCTTCGTAATAGGGGTCAAAGTATTCTTAGAGATAACACATAAAACTAAGAGAATAGTGTTGCCAAAATGATTTAATGTTACACATCCAATTCTATTGGATTGAACCATGATACTTTCTTCATACATATTAAATGGATTGACATGGAAATTTAGAAATGGTGGCAATCAAATTCAAAATCTGTCGGTTGCGATGCAGGACAAAATTTTTGTCCAGTGTCACAACTGACATACAATGTATGTTCAATTTGGGTTTTTCTTTCATTTCTAATCCTTGGTCTTTTTAATTTCAGAAAACAACAGCTCAAAATGATGTTGTGTGAAAAAGATACAGGCTAAAAGTGATTTTAAGGCAGTATTATTTGCACTGCCACCAAATAAAATACTTTGTCCACCATCACAAGCGACAGAATCACGATCTTTTGTCACAGCTTAATATACATAGTGAACTAATTTAAAACTCTTTAATAAAAGAATTTAAGAAATTGTTAATGACTCAATGTGTCAAGATTCTGACATGTGCCTAATAATACATGTAGATACAATGTACTGTGTGAATGTGATGGTGCATGTATCCTAATACACATGCTCCCCCTGTTTCCTCGATGTTCTAAATTCAAGTCTCAACCCCTCGTGCCGTGAATTACGGCGAGAACCAATGACCTATCTCCTCTCATAATGAGACTGAACGAGACCAAGGTCTCCCATGGGAGGAAATCCAACCTCAACTGGACGCTGCCTGCGTGAGTCCGGTCTTTACAGTGTTAATAAAGGTTGTCGCCCTTGTCACTTTCCAGTCGTCCTCTTGAGGACAACCTCTACCCAACCCCATAACAGCAGAGACGATGAGCCTACCCGAAGACTGAGGGGAGAAGAGATTTTACTGTTTTACTGTTTAGTAGAAAGGGACAAAGCAGATTTGCTCTATTCCAAGGGAAATCTCGAATTACATTGTTCACTCAATACCTAAGCATCTACTTCTATTAAACTTAACGTTATGATATTTTTTTTTCTAATTTAGGTACATGTAAAAGATATTTTAATATTAAACTTAACGTTATGATATTTTTTTTCTAATTTAGGTACATGTAAAAGATATTTTAATATTAAACTTAACGTTATGATATTTTTTTTTCAAATTTAGGTCAAAAATATTTTAATATAATCAAATAAATTAGGGAAAACCGTAGCTTAATACATGTTTTATTATCTTTGTAGTGACTTTAAGTGAGAATATTAATGTAAGACGCAAGCTTTTTTAGAAAAGGTTTAAGGGTTTGCTGGTGAAGATACATAAGATTTTTGACGTGCTTGTTACATATCCTTCAGAGATAATTTAAAGCATAGGCGGGCTCGATCAGCATAAGTTACAATGCCTTCAAGAACTTGTTCTATCTATTGAGTACGGGTAGTTTAGTGTATAATTAGGAATGATGGAGAGATGTAATGTGTAAACGCTAGCGGTTGGTACCGTAAATGATAGATAGTAAAAATCATGATTCTCTAGGCATTGCAAAGATAATCTGTTCACTACAATACAGTACAATGCACAGACCACTTCACTTAGTCTGTGGTACAATGCAACTAATTGAAGTGTGGCACATGCAGTAACAATTCTGTTGAGAACGAACCACATATTATTAAACTAACAAAAATATTTTTAACATGGTCTTATAAACATGACATGTTGTTTCCATAACACTGTATTTTTAATATTTGTAAAACGACATCTACATCAGATTTGATCAAAATCTGTTTCATTTCATATTAACTGGTAATGAACGGTTCAGGCTTAAATGATCATTAAATTTTTTTCATCCAAAATTTATATTTTTATTTACCATAAATCATTATTTGTAATTGCAAACAAAAAAATTTTATGAAATTTAATACCACCTAAGCCTCTCATTTATCAGGGCAAAACTTCTACCTATTGGGAATGAGATAAGAGCGCAACTGACTGCAGACCAGAAAGATAATTTTGTGCTCTATCCTCATTCCCGATTCTCACTCTAATAAACCAGTAAAGATCTTTTGCTCCCCTAACCCAACAAATCCAAACTTGCAGCTTTTCCCCCAAGTAGCATTAGAGAATGTGTCTATTCACTCAAGATTACCAGTCTCTTTTGAGTAAACATGAGATGACTCTTTGGCACCAAGGCAGTGCATACATTATTTGTAGATATACATTGTAGTTCGAAAGACTCAGTCTAGAATTAGAAACAACTCTTTTAAAGTACACAATGGATTCCACTTAAAACCAACACCTCTAAACTAGGGAAACTATTGTTAAAACTCAACTCTGTTTGGCAAACCCATTTTGTAATTACAATGTATATCTTTGTATTTTGGGTGAAGTCAATTCTTGCTAAATTTTCAGTCCACAAAATGTTTTGGTCTTGAGAAGTTGACTTTATGCAGATTCCACTTAGCTATGATGAGAACACATTTGAGTTACAAAGTCTGGCGTGTATTCATTTTAATTTAACTAATGGGAGTGTATTATATATTTACCTTGGTAAAAACAAAACACTTACTATTCACCATATATCCTTAATTTGACCATTTCAAAAAGAGAAGTAAGCTAGTGTTTACACAAGCATTGTATTTGTAGCAATTTCAAAAGATTCCATACCCAACAACAGTAACAATTAACCCTCAAATCAGCAACATAAAAAATGAATTTCATTTTGTCGATCCAAATTAACCTGAATTTTTATAAACATTGCAATTGATTTTTTTTCAGACACTCTTATTGTCTTAAATTTAATATTCATTTCAAAGTTGGTTTTCTCCAAACCAGAGTTCCAGTTTAGATGTACATGTACAAAACCCCTTAATAAAAGGGATGTATTCTTTTTTATGTTTGTTTAATTTTTTTTCCCCAATTTCAGTACATTTGAATTACATGAATAACTACATGTAATGTAATTTATTTGGCAAATATATTTTCATTCGCTTGTTTTTTCAACTTGATGAAAATATTTTTTCCAAAACTTTCCATGAAGTATCGGACACTACACTCTAAGTTTTCAATCTCTTGCTCTTATAAGAGTAATTACATGTGGGCTGGGTAAATGTGAAGGTGGAAATGAGAGTTGAGACATATCCATTTCAGAATCTGGCAAAGATTCGCATTTCTTACTTTTTTTATTTATGAGCATCTGCAAGGGTAAATATTCCATAGAATTAGACATAGGTGTGTCCGTTGTTTAAAAAAAAAAAGTTTTAAAAGAGGAAAGCAACAAATTTTTAATATTGATTGAAGTGGTTAACACACTAAAAATGGCGTTTGTCCCCTTTAGGTCCAGAACCCTTCATGTAACAACATGAACCTAAATTTAGAGTTTTAGACTCAGTCAGTTTGTACACATGTTTGTATTCTGCCTTGGTGTATTCGAGAAGAATACAAGAATAATATACTCAAACTTTTAAGAGTGAGATACAGTGTTATTACATGTCAGCGGAACCCCTGAATAAAGACCTCTTAAAATGTTGCTAAAAACAGGTCTTATAAGAGGGGGGGGTCTTAGTTCAGGGGTTAAATTACTACATCTATACCCATATTAACGGAAGTCTTCAGATTTAAAGTCACATAAGAGGGGTGGTCTTAATTGAGGCGTTCCACTGTAGTTCCTTTTCAGTTTCAACAAGAATTGAAGATCAGAATGCAATGTACAGATTCAACATCTGTCAAAGACAAAATGGAATTGCGAAAAGTGATCAACAAAAACTTTAGGTCTTTTACTTAAAGGTGATGGTTTTAAAAATGTTACCAGATTCCACTGTAATTTAATACATCCAAATGCATACATACACTTAAAACTTCGAAGAGGCTCTTTTTCTTGCAAGGCTTAAATCATTTGCATTTTACCTTTTTTTCAAAACCAAACCTAGTCACTTTTTTATAAAATAAATTGGTCAAATAACTTAGCTGCAGAGTGTATTTACCCCCCTGGACCCATTGCTTTATATTGTACTATGTACACAAAGTCTGTAGGAGACATGTGAGATCTCATAATATATGTGACAATTTTGATGTATATGTAGATGACACACAATTGCATCTGTCATACCTCAGACGAGATGTGTTAGGCTCGGTTGACAGAATGGCTACATGTATTGAAGATGGTCAGAAATGGATGATTAATAACAAACTAAAAATGGACGAAAACAAGACACTCTTTGTAATATAAGTAAAATACAGTTGAATCTTGCATTAAGCCAACTCCCTTTTGCAGTCCTATTTTGTATTTCTTTACATTATTGCAATGTTGAAAGTCAACTCTTGCTTAAAGTTAAAACATTTTTTCGGTTTCGAGGTGTTGACACTATCAGGATTCTACTGTGTACAACTTTGGTACCTGGTACATCTCAGAAATCAAAATTGGAAATGAGTATTTTATCTTTAGCGAGAAAACCAAACACATCAGAGTTTACTTTGATAACAAACTGTCTTAGGATCATCAAGTGAATCATGTGTTGTGAGATAAGACCATTCCCAAATTTCAAATTTTCTAGAAATCATTAAAACTTTATTTCATCTCCAGATTTTTCAAGTAGATCTAGAGGTGGTTGTAGCTTCACTTTCTGACATCGATCTACACTGAAATTATAATTCAGCACTGTGGGGGTTAAGCAACTCTGACTTAAGAAGAGTTGATTGTATTGGACTTGGTTGTATAAATCACTAAGCTGCATACAACCAGCTAGTGAAATGACTTTGAGGGGTTAAGTGTTTATTTTTCCACATTGCAAGTTTCTTTCTTTAACCTCATGCCTAAGTCTCAGACGTTGCCAAAACTTTTTACTGACAAGTACTTCATTCAAAATTATAATACTATTTAAACACCATCAACATAAAACCAAATCATTTTTTGTTTATTTTATTAACATTTTGTAATAACTGCAATTCACAAACATGTATTGCATTTGTAAGCACAGGTTATATACAGAGATAATCTATGAAACCACAGCTTGACTGCACTATCATACATGCACTCTTTTATTGATTGGGTATTGTGAACTAGGTGCACAAAACAAGTGTTCTGACTCATTTGGTAAGTAAAAAGAGTCCATTGTGGATTACCTTTTAATCTCAGAAAACTTTACACCCTAAGAGATAAGCCAAAAATAACAGCAGTGTATTTCACAGCTTATTATCTAGCCTAAATCTCTTTCAAGCACACAAAAGCTACTTATTTCTCTATGTAATATGAACAATTTTTTGCTAAACATAAAACTAAAGCCCATATTTATCAGTCCTGTCCTTCATAAAACTTTGAGAGAAAATCTGTAGGTTTGGGGTTCACTGTGTCCTTAAAAAACATCATCACATGGTTCCGCTGCTTCCAGATATTGGCCGTTTCTACCAAGTCCATCTGACCCTGAGCAATTAAAGAACAAAATTACTTTCAATACTTAAGGGGAAAGAGGAATGCAATAATAAGAGGTAAATAAATACAAGTACTCGTTGTCTACAAATACAATTTCTTCAAATTTAAGGCATAAAATGGATTTATAGAAAATGACCACAAAAAAAAAAGACAGCTCTGCATATCACAATTAAGACCTGTGCATAGCTGCCTCACATACTACTTGAACTCTGGGTAACACAACTTCTCTTCCTCAAAATCATAAGTTCATTGAATCAATTTGTAACATGCTTGTTTGTTTTCAAGTCTTTATAAGTTTTACTGCATTGTCAAAGTACTTCTAACAACTAGCACTGATCCTTTAACTTATTAATTGCATTCCAAGTTACCACAAACATTTTGAACATCAATTCCTTGACAAAATGAAAGTTTGAACAATCCTTCCTCAACAAAATGAAAACACATTAATCTCCCCAGTGAATTAGAGGAAAACGCACTGTACTGTAGACTCCTCATGAACTCACTATAAGCGCCTTTGTGAAGTTCATACTAAAAATCTGAAGCCTCAGTGTACAAATATTTAACTACAATAGTCAACTAAGTAAGTAAGTTACTATGGTTTCATGTACCCCAAATTCCACTTTATACTCAAGATTGTATATTAGAAGTACCAACTAGTATGGACCATTTAGAATCTACCGAATAACTTAACTTTCCATTGTACAAAACTCAAACAATACAGCACACACAATAAGAGTACTAAAATTTCACCAAGTGCCATAGTGTATGAAAGGCCGAGTAATTGGTCAAGATTCTTAAAAATTTGTTGCCTTTATGAATCAAGCTTTCAAACATAGTACGAGATTTATGACTTTTATTCATTAAAACAGTAGACTTCATTTTTAAGTTATCGATCCAGCTTTCAAAACTAGTGAAACAAGAACCAACATCTATAAAATAATAATACTTTATTTTAAATTATTTTTAACCTTTTTGAAATCAGTAAAATTCCCCTCAAAATTTAAACTTTAGTTTTATTTATGATCGTTAATGCTATGAAGAATTTATATCAATAAAGTTTGAGTTCAGGATAAAAAGATTCATTAGTAAAAAAGATAAAGCTTTATTACTTGACAACACCTTGCACTGTCTTTTTATTTACAAAGCGGCAGACAGACTCAAATCTTAGTTTTTCTCCTCTCTCAATTTCCTACTCCATGCTTCAGTTTTATGGACCCATCCACTGGTAATCAAGTTAACTTGATTTTTATTTCTTCTGTAGTGTGGAGGTAGGAGAATTTTTAAACTGCTTGCAAATGTAACAAAGCTAGCCCAATTATACAGGTACTGGACTGTAGACTGACTTTCTTAGAATTTTATAATGCATTTTTTTTGTAAAAGATTCTAAACAAGCCCAATAAATATTTGAAATTCAAATTATCTGAATATACTTCACATCAACTAGTTATTCAAATCTTCAGGTTTTAATTACAGTGAAATTAACTTATATCGGAAGTAAGTTTATCCGTTTTTTTTATTATTTGTAAATAGCAGGCTGTTATGGTTTTTTGGTTGGTTTTTTTTATTACTCACATGTAATTTTTAATGTGAGCAGTGGCGCAATCAGTAGGGCGGTTGACCGCTATCTGAGAGGCCCCGGTTTCGATCCCCAGTCCGGGCTAAATTTTATTTGCTCCCCTGTGCCCACCCAGCACTTGATGGGTAGCTAGGTCTCTTAAGACTCGGCAAAAGTAAAGGCGGCGAGGAAAGCAATGGCAAACTACCTCACTATGCCGTGTGCCTAGAAAAACAAGGACCCTGCTCCTTGTTCCCCTACGCTCATGTCGAGTATGGGACTACCTTTACCTTTCCCCAGCTTTCTTTTGTATGCTTACCACTCAATTGATTTGGGAAAAAAATCAAATAGTCGAAGAAGTTTTAAAAAATACCATTTTGATTTTTAAAAAGATTATCCTCAAAAAAAAAGGAAAAAAAATAACACAGCAAAATATATGCCCTCCCCAAATTATTTCATGTATTATAAAAACAAACAAGGGCAGCTATAAATAGTTGATAATTCATTGTTGTTGACCTCTCCTAATGTTTCTTTCTTTTTGGCTTTGTAATTAAATTTATCAATTTGATTGCTTGTTGATATATAGGCCTATCGATACTGTATTTGGACTGAATAGTGTTTAACCAAAAAGACAAGGTGATGCTTGCAGTTCACAACTTAGTTTGACATTTTTATTTTAATTTTAATTCAAAAGACTCACTGACACTTTCAGCTGTGTCAACTTACCTGGACAAAAAAAAAGGTTTCAAAACTATTCTTAGCGCCCCATTTACCACACCACTACTGACCATTACTTTCTAACCCTGAAGAAAAGAAGCTGCCAGGTACATTTTTTACTTGATAAAAGAAGCAAATAATGTCAAAATAGGAAACATTTCTGACCTTTATCACCAGCATATCAATGGTTCTGATATCTGTGACATATTTGTTTTTCAGGAACATCTCTCGCACTTTATCACGTCCCATCTTTACTGTTATGGGGAGATAAAAATCTTTCACTGGGAATAAAAAAAAAAAACAACAACATCAAATTTGTTAAATCTGAAGCCAGGTTTGAATTGTGACACAAAAATTATATTGAACCTCAATTTTTAATTTAATATTTAAGTTAAATTTAACGCGATTGTCTCCATAACAAACTTGATACTTTCAAATTCAAGAAAAAATTTAAGAACTATATGCACATCATTCTCTTGAGCTATATCAGTAAAATTCAACATATATTTAACTTTCCCATCTTAATATTTTGAACCTCATTGGAGCAAAACTTCTAAAAACAATATCTGAAATGAATCCTTGAGAATAAAATTGGTAATCTGAATTAACCTTTGAATTATCTAGGTTTAAATTAGGACTCAGCTGAAATTGATAACTTTGATATGACAGGGTACAATTTGCTAAATTGTTAGAGACAGAATACACATTGAGCATGATGGCAACAGAATGGTAGGGAAGTAGTCAAGCACATGGCAGGGGCGAAGAGCTCAAGAAGAAACAATGTGGGATTTGGGAGGCATCTCGGCTCAACAATGTAACATATTGAATAGGACATTTTTTGCCTCAAATCAACTCAAAACTCATACCAAAATTGCAGTCCTAATTTTACAAGTTTTAAAAAAAGGACCCATGAATATGACTGCTAAATAGATCTTGAGCAAAAACTGTTGAATGTCTGCGGTTACTGGCGTTTCCCTTCCTGTTTGATGAACATAGACTTTCACAAAGATGGAATGAACTGTATTGGGACTTTGATGGGATGACTCTAATGTACAAAGAGAGAGAGAGAGAGAGAGAGAGAGAGAGAGAGAGAGAGAGGCTGGGAAAGAAAGAGAGAGAGCAGTGGAGGGGGGAGCAAATAATTCTCGCAGCATAGCCACATTAGCTTCTAAATTTATTATGTTCATAAACCTAGATCTAGATCTATGAAGACAGAATAGTTTTGCGTTACCACATTCACTCCAGTTAAGTTGTTTGCAGCCTACTTGACAATTAACCCTGCTTAGCTTCTTAACTCTGTCAGCATTACTAACTGAACTCCCTCCTTTTGTGCCGTAGGATGCTCACAACTTTTGCCAAAAGTTGGTAGGGCCTACATTACATTGTTTTCTCCTCATACGAGACAAAGCAAACAGTGTACAAACTTTGACAAATGCTGTTTCCTCTCAGAGTTGACAGAGAGATAGGCAATGCTGAGAGTGTTCTTATTGGAAAAATTTGAGAGTAGACAACTTCATTGAAGCGCATGAAAAAATAATTCTGGCACGGTGCAAGAAAAATTCTGACCTAAAAGAGTTAACTAGAATTAGATCTAGATCTAGACCTAAGAGTAATTTTTTAAAATTATAATTCTGATATAATTTTTATAAACTGGATCTAGACAACTAATCTAGATCTAGATGGAGGGAAAATAAAAATTAAAATGAGATACTCTGCTACTGGCGCACTGCTAGATCAAGACATAGACTGCGTTTGTCCCAAAGGTTATAAAATATGGGATTAGGTCTACAACAGAAAAGTAGATCTAAATGAAATGTTCTTACCAACATATGGTATTTGCCGGTACCAGGCCTTGTACAGATTTAATACTCTTCTTCTTGCCTCAGTTCTATCGACTGACATGAGAGGCTTCACTTGCTTGATCCCCTGCTGAACGATCCTTGGGGAAGCCATCTTGGAGAGATGAAGGACAAACCATAACAAATACGTTCTGTACTGGCAATGTATGTTATGTCGAAGCCATAACATAATTCAAAGAGTGGTCGAATCATTTTAAACAATATGTCAATTAATAGCAAAGTAATATTTTTTTCTTATCGAAATTTTTTTATAATTAATGATCAATCTATGGAAGAAATACAGTCGAGATATATACGGTTTTACGCCTCAATCGAGTGATTATAAAGAGATGTAAAAATTCGAATTTATGGCCTACAAAACTAAATTTGGCCGAAAGGTGCTCGGTCAAAAAGTACTTATTTTGATTAGCAATCATAATTTTCGTGTGATTATCAAAGATGAATTTGTTAAAATATTTTGTATGTGTCGGTAAAGGAAAACGGCTAGATCTACATAAACATGACTCCAATTTTTTTTGGTTGCTATTTATCTTTAGACTGTATTTGCTATGGGTTACTTATCAGTTTTCATTGGAGAATCAATGTTGTTTTTACTCTGTTTCTCAATTGTATTGTCTATTAATAAGTATGCAAGTTATACGCATTCATTTGTAATTTGAAATGAAACCGCATCAAAGGTTGTAATTGGAAATGTTTGCTATATTTTACATTTTTCTTCTCAAGAGCTTTTTTTTATATGACGAAGACGTATGGGGTGGGGGGTGGGGGCTGTGTGAGAAGAAATACAACGTACATGTATCAAAACTGTCATAAAATAAATATTTGCCTTTGTTTCAAACAGAAATTTAGTTCCTCTTAACGATATCCTCCTTAAGTTTTCGGTGCATGTAGTTTGCATCAAGTTCTGGGAAATAATCTTATTTTTCTTCTAAAGGCTTCTTCAATGTGATCTTCGCCACATTGAAACTTCTCCCCTCAGTCAAGGTAGCGCTTACGGTTGTTTGGTTCTCCAGATACTTTTATTTCTGACTTTTTCTCTCCAACTCACCCTCATGAGTCTTGTTGGAGATTAGATTCTAATTGTTGGTGAAGTTCTGAGCCTTTTGGTGTTAACCTGATAAGGGTTGGTGGATATGGTACATGGTAATACATGTATGTACAGTGTACATCATCCGACCAATACCAACCTGACTGCATGACGCATTGGAATATCATGCAGAAGAAAATCTTTTTAAAAGTCCAGGTTTTTTATTCGCACCTTTTCTGAGTCTACTCGGCGCCTCACGGTCACAATAGCGAGAGACATTACCGCACGGTCTTTACGATGTAAAGCCTATATGAAAGAATGCAAATTGCTACACTTTGAACTTCGGAGCTTCGCTTGGTTTTTGAAGATATGTGATGCACTAAAGTTTTGACGTAAGTCGCCTTGTGTCCTTGCTCGGTAATTGGGGGATCTTTTGGTTAACCCTACGGCTATTCCTCATATACAAATGCGTGTAGGCCTACAGTACATGAGCGGTACGCAGGTAATCAAGGAAGCAAGATATTTTTTTCAATTTCCAATTCCAGTA
>BMAT01003620.1:780839-791799 GCA_019649035.1 Elysia marginata
ATGCAGATAAAATATGTGCAGCCACTTTGTAAAAATGACGTTTTCTTTATATGTAGGCCTATAACTGCCAGTTTTTATGTAAATTTTGAGGTAGACGTTTTGTGCCCTATACACTCAATATTTACATTAACATAATAACACAACAAAATTTGTTGGAACATTGACATTATGTTGACCATGACAATTTTCTCTTGCCAGTCTCCGTTGTTGTAGAAGCTGAGATATTTAAGGACTTGGGATATTGTGTCTAGGAGTGTTATTTTTAAGAAATATGTTTATTGAAATCGTAGGAGCTGGAAATTTTGTGCCAGAAGCCATCAATACATGTATGTGTTTTATGTTTGAATTCAAGGTGAATGTAATCATACTTGACTGTAACAGTTAGGGATGGAGAAGTTTTTGGAATAAACTGCACATTCTTTCTTACCATCCTTGTTTATTGTTTTTCTCCTTTAATTTTTGGCAATTTTTTTTCTTATAAGCAGACTTAGATAAATTTATCCTTTGGCTTGTAAAGCCCATTTTTCAAATTGTATTTTCTTTATTTTAGATTTTTTTTTCTGAGGCAGCTGTATTCAAGATCCTCAAAATTTTAAAGTCAGTGCATTTTCAGACAAATTAAAAAAAAATTTTTGTTGTTGTCATGAATGAGTTTGAATTTGACCATTGAGTTTACGATAGGACATTATTGGTCACTCTAACAAATCTAAAAGTCTTACATTTTTATACACTTCTGCCTACCATTGTTTCAAAATGGTAGATGGAAGACCAGTTATAAACACAATAGTTTTGCCTGCTTCAAATGTTGAATTTTGGTTCAATCTACATCTAAAATTAGATTAGTCTAAAAATTTGACTTTCATCTATAAATCAGTTTAGATAATCTAGATAAATAGAATATATCTTTATCTAGAGTCTGTATTAGACCTAGATCTGGACTAGATTTTGACACCATTTTTCTTTCATTTTAGGCTCTGCGTGTCATGTTTTCTCCTGTAATCCATTTGTAAACTCACAAGAAAAAAATTCTTTTCTGAATAGCTTTTTTGTTTTCTCAGAAATGTACTGTAGATTATAGGATAGTTAATTTTAGTGAGGGTAAAAAATACCACTCTAATGGCATATACATGTATATGCTGCTGATGGTGATAGGTTAAAAAAACACTTTTAAACAAAACTTTTACCCAATACTTAATATGAAACATTTAAACTTTAAAAAATCAAGCGTAGAGAATAAAACGAAATGTATAATTGCCATTCAGCCATCCATCTGAAGTACTTTAATAAAGCCTTAATCTATTATAATATGAGAAAATATAACAGTAAAAAGTAAGTGAATTTGGGCGGTTGTCATAAATTCAAGAGAAATATGTGCATCTTTATAAAAACATAAAAAAAATGAGAGGGGGAAAAAAGTAACAAAACAGGAACAGAATATTAAAATCATCTTTTTATTATATCACTTGTTTCTCTTTTTCATGCAGCTCAAATAAAAACAAAAAGAGAAGTTATGTAAAGTCTCCTTTGGAGAGATATATAAATACATTACAAGCTTGTTAATCATCATAGACTTTAGAGTTGTTCACACACACAAAAAAAAAACAGCACAAAATATATCTGTGTAATATCAACATAGGAAAGGTCAAATATTTTTTTTACATTTAAAATTATTGCTAGAAATGATCATGGGTATTCTATTACCACTGAAGTTGAAATTTTGAGACACTGTCTGTGAAATACCACTAGGGTAACAAACTATAAGCCTACCTGGATTGAAAGCTTTGTTTCTTAAAATCTAAATACACATCTATTCATCACAGACCAAGTTGGAACATTTTTACACATTCAAGACAGTGTTTCTTAAATTAATAACTGTGCCTTTTTATGTAACTCACACATTCTTCCTAATCACCTTATCATATATGTGTCATACTCTTGACCATGACCACCTGTCTAAGGTGACCATATTTTGTCTCCAATGACCTCTGTTAAAATGGATAGTTCCAAATAAGTTTGAATTTTGATATTAACCAGACTCAACTATCCATGACAGTATTTATTTGAATGTGAGGATAGACCTGACAATTCCCTAAACTGGCAAAAGTCTCAATTGTTCTAAAACAATCTTTTATTGCACCTTGTCCTCAAACCCTTCAAACTAGATTATTTAGAGAAGGGTTGAAAAAAGCAAGTTCACCACTGTTTTGAGACATTTAAAATTTCAAAACATTTTTTTACACACTTCCTACCAGTCTTAGCACCTAGGATATAATGGTAGGTCCTAAGCTGATTGTTCACCATTACATTTCCTCTGGATTCCAATCAAACCTTATTTCAAAGGACACCAAATTATAGAGAGTCGATACTGGTGCTTCCATAGGCAACTCTGTTGAAGTCATTTTCATTTAACTCGATTCTTGTTTGTTTGCGTGTCCCATGGGGACAATTATATACAAGGACTTGCACACAACTTATTTTTTAACGTAAATTCGATGTTAAGAGTTATGACCCATCCACTTAAATACAGTTAACGGTACTAGCAATGTATAAAGGATGAACATTGTATAAATAGTATTTGTATTTAGTGTAAAAATGGATAATGAGAGTACAAGTAAGTGATTACAATGACACTGAAGATATCATAAAATTGTATATATAAATAAAAGGTAACAAGGGAGAGGTTTAAATGAAGTTACCACACTGGAAAAGTTTGATTGGCTAAACAATAAAGCTTCATAATTAAATGTATAAAACTAAAGCTTAGCATTTTGTTGCAATATATTGTCTCACAACTAGTTCAATTGAGTCCCATTTTAGAAATCGAAAACACATTTTAAAATTACATTAATTCCTCTTTTTCTCAACATTTTTAACTCAAATAACTTCTAATATCCTTTTTACAAAATTTTGAAATTTCATGCCATTTTCAACATTTGTAAGATCAGATAGGAGCATTGTTTCAAACAAAAATGTCTTGTAATGGGAACCTTGCAGCTAAAGACTCATTTGGGCAAGTTGCAAGACAAACAATGAGAGGAAGACATTGACATGTCAAGCACAGGTCACCGGGTCCTTTAGATTCTATAATTTTTAAAATTAAGGCAGTAGAAAACTTTTCAGTTTATCACAATAAAGCTTGGAGATTTGATACCTTCACAAACACAATAAAAAAACAACTAAAAACCCCACCCAAACTCTTCCACTGAGACAGGCACTGCCTCCAGCAAATAAAGTTTCACCAAGACTATGTGACCTAGCAAAACTTTGGTTTGATTTTCTCTGAATTCCTTAAAGCATTTTACCAAACCTTTGATGTGACCTTAAGAGCACCTTAAAATTTAAAAAACAATAAGATCATATTCAATATATTTAAAGGTAGTGTCCTTTGAGTATGACCATGAAATTCCTACAAGAGACCTCCTTTTTAATAAGGTGGGTTCTGAATAAATTCAACAACTGAAGCCTAATAAAAACTTGTAGACTTGAATCAAGAATTTACAATCGCAAAATTTTTAATTAAAAAAAATAAAACAAAGAGATGGCCAAACCGGTATATTAACCTTCGAAGTGTCTGCCGGCTGATTTAATCAGCCTATAAATGGGAATTTGGTTTTTAGCACAATGACGCAAAAATTAATATGCGACACCTTTAGGGTTATACAAGTCAACCTCAAGCATAATATCAATTCTAACTTTGATAACTATTTAAACCAGGGTTGCAAAAAAGTATCACCAAGCTGTAAACGTATCAATGCAGAGATACAACCATTCAAATTTAATAACCAAGGCTCCAATAACATTTGAAAAGATAAACACCAAAATGGAAAGATGAGCCTGATCAGATCCAGCTGACATACGTAAACATGATCCTCAGTGAAGCAATAGAAAATAAAGAGTTGGTTGTTTTACACTTGTCAAGGTGGATAAACATAAATACATAATCATTTGTTGCAGACATAAATTTAGACCAGATGTTTGGTAAATTTAACTGCTAGCTTTAAATGCCTTAAGATGTTTCAAATATGAACTTTTGAGTTACAGCATGACGCACACACAAAAACAAGATTATTTGAACAAGCAAAATTTTTAGTTTAAAAAAAAACAAAAAACAATAAAATTACATTTTGCATAAAAACAAATGAACATGCATCTAGATATACTGGCCACAATCAACTCGTAGGACTCAATCAAGTAGAAGAAAAATTTGATGCTTTTTAACTTAATCGAAAAGGACAGAATTAATATACATGTTGAAGATCTTCAAATCAATAAATGATGTTACTTAGCATGAAACATTTCTTGACATCCTGAAAGATTCCCACCTTTTGCCAGTGACCAGGAAACTTGATATGCTCAATACATCTAATACAATCGGCAAATGGCGTTTTTAGAGGGAAAAAGTTTTCAGTAAGTATATAAATAGAAACAGCAATGATTCACAGCAATTATGTAATTAATTATAATGCAAGTTTTCAATGCTTTCATTCATGTATACATAGTGTAAATCCTCTGTGAGTATCTCACACAAAATACATTTGAAACTTTGTGCATACAATCTGCCATCACATGCATTCTTGTCTTAACCTAACCATCGATTATAGAGATTTATCAGAGATTAGGAGACTTATATGAAATTGAAAGAGTAAAAAGTTTGTTGCCTGTATGAGTGCAAATTGCCTTTTTTTTTAATTCATGAAAGAAAAAAAATAAATTGAAGAGATTCTTTGAGTGTTTTTAACTATTATTAGCAAAGACACCTGTAGAAATTGTGTCTGTGCACTGTACAAGTTTTAAAATTACGACAGGACACTTTAGACTCAACTTTTTGCAACAGGGGTCAATAGGGGGGAAAACCAGACAAAATAGGCAAATGCCCGATTTTCACATTTTAAAAAAATGTCTTGACTATACAACATCAGGTCTCAAGCTGTGTACGGTCTAGTGAAATTAAGGAGGATCACTGAATTCACCATGAGAACTAGAAAGCTAACATAGCAAATGACAGAATGAAACCAAATGCTGCAAATGATTATTCATTCAAAAAAAAGCTCAAACAGTTTCTCACACCTATATAAATATTTCCAATTTAACAGGTATATGAAAATTAAAGAACACATGATAAAGAATTGACATGAAGAGTCTTTTTTAGTTAAAAAAAAATGAACTATAACATTTGCAGACCTGCCACTCCTCAAAATGGAAAATCTTACTACCATGCTCCATGTAATAATACAGTGGGCATACTGTAAATAATTTTGGTACATGCATTAATGACATAATTTTCACAGTATTGAAAAATTGGCAAAAACTAGGAAATTAATTTTTTGAAGTTTGGCTCATTCGGTGGTAGTTCAGTATTTTGTACCAAAAAATCGTAAAGATCAATATTTTGTAATAATATTTTTGCAAAAATATTTATTATAATACTGATTTAATCTGCATGGATGGCAGGTATACATTTCATTTCTTTTGGTTTACAAAAATATCACTTAAGTGAATGGCAGGGGGAGAAGTTTAAAGAGCTCTATGGAGTGTGCCATCTGTGGGACTCTCCAGCTGAAATCTTTGATATGACCACTACAAACGGTATAAAAACTAATATAAAAGCATACAAACCTTTCCCCACTACTCAAAGGATATACTTGGTTATCTATGATAAAATGGTTTGTATCTCCAAATTCGAACCTGGACAAACAAGAATTTAACTCCTTAAGTCTGGGGGCAAAAACCAATGTTTTGACGAGGGTTTTGGAAAATTTTGAAAAAGAATAAAATGAGAGAGTGGATAATTTTTTCGGTTTGTGTGCAATGTTGTTTTTGAGAATAAATTTGTGTTGAACCCAAACAATAACCACTAAAACAAATAAATTGCTGTGATAATGTTTTGCTCTTTTGCGGCATGTCAACATTGTGACTACAGGGCTGATTTACCTCTCTCTATAAAAACAAAAAGATATGTTTGGCCTCTAGCAATACAATAATCTGTATCAGTATCTGAAAAAAAAAAAACATAGCCAGACACTCATGAATCTTGATTTTCTGTGTTTTTATTTTAAATTTTTGAAAGTCTTCATTTGCTAACTTACAAGCTTTTGGAAGAAAATGAATAGAACAAAAAAAAACAAACTTGCATCTTTGTCTGAGGTGATCGCAGACAATAAAAATTATACAATATTATGCCTAGCCAAACACAATATGATATTGCCAAAAAATCAAGTTACAGTACAAGTTTGTATTTTTATATTCTCTATTTCTCAAGAAGCAAGGTTTGATTTTACCTTTTTAAACTTTCATTTCATTATGACATCCGCAATGCTTTAGGTGATGGGTTTTATTCAGTCCATGTTCAATTTGCATCTAATTCAATCTTCTCATATGGTTCAACTCATGTGAATCTTTAGAGTATAATTTAAACAATAAATAAAACAATAGAAGCTAAGATTCCACAGCATTAATTGGCCACACAGGAATTTCAAAAAGAGGAAAGCTATTTTTTTCCTAATGATGGTATTTTAATTTTGTCAAAATAATATTCTATAATAGTTTCTATGTGAGCTTAGCATTTGCTTTGTTTGCATTTATAGCGGAATAACTAGAGAGAAACAATCATATTATTTATTATTCTACGAATGAGTAAGCTTCAGCAAACAACAATAACATGGAAATTTCTTTGCCAATTTTGATGAAATATACAGTAAAATATTAGCACAAAATTTAACCTGCAAAAAGTGTACACACGGACCAATTTGATGAGAAAAAGAGGTACAAAACACTTTAAAGTTATTCCAATTCACCAGGTTGAAAAAGTTAGCATGCAGGCATAATTTGCACAAAAAGACACAAGAGGGTGAAAGCAATGAAGAGAAAGAGAAAGAGTCCGAGTGACTTGAAGGCACTGTGAAGGCGTTTTGAGTTGAGCACACACAAACAATTGTTTACTGCTGGTTACAGTGTAACCGATGACACACTTGAGGAAATGGCACAGCCTGTCAAGGTTCTAAAAAAGAATAATAACATAATGACATTAACCTGCTTCCTTGTAAATTGGGTAATTAAACAAAAATCAAATTCTTTTGTGGTTTTTATGAGGCAACATGTCACATTTTGATAGCGATTAATATAACTCATGACATTTGAGCCCTAACAAGGTTTTCACTATAATAAAAGAGGAAAAATATAATGCGAGGCTACAGCCCAAGGGACAGAGGTTTACTTCCGTCAACACAGGTTATACTTTAGAATTAGAGCATAGTGATGCATATAGGCCTACAAATAATTGCAATGGAGCAAGAGCCCAAGTCATACTTGGAGCTCTTTGTAAATTTTCTTGTAGTATACATTTCCTTTTAAAAAATTTTAGCTCAGAAATTACCTCTAACTGTTCTTGATGAATGTAAGACAGGTAAAATATTGATATATATTTAAAAATAACTTCGCAATTCATACTTAATAAATTGACAAGCCAGAAATGCCACAGAACGGAAATACATGGATTAGCCAAAGAGAGCTCACACTAAAATAAGCAGAGGGAAATCAATCTCACTATAAAACCTGAGGCTGGGGATATGGAGAATACACAGGGCAACAGGATAAGCAGCCACAAATTAAATCACAGGGTTTGTATTTTCTAAGGCAAGGGATTGTGAGTTTAAATTTCACTCGAACTTTGCAAAACTTTTCTCTTCTCACTTCTTTATTTTGTCCTATCAACCCGTCCAAGACACAAAGCTCAAGTGTTTTTGGATTTCACCAGGCTTCACCTACCTAAGATGTAGACATAGACTGCGCTTGTCTAAATTTAACTTCCCTTGTTTTACCCTTCCCTTTTTCTTTATCAGAGGTTCAGAGGCCTATGTAGTAAATTGAGACGTAAGTCTTGATCAAGTCTTTGAGCTTTGCTTATGGTAGGCCCTTAATTTCTTTTTTTCTCAGTCTGTCTATATGAATCAGACTCTGGACTGAAACTGTTACTAGATCTAGGTCATTCGTCATACTTATATCGTCACTGCTATAGCAAAATGGCATATCTCAGGAATATTCAAATAAAATTATTGCTACGCTTGTACGAAATTGCCCATGTTTCATTAAAAAAAGAATTAAAATGCTCAGAGCTGACTTTCTCTGATTTGAAAAATGGAAATGGCAAATCTCAGTAAATTAGTAATCCCAGTTATGTCAGGGGTGGGAGTGTGAGGGGAGCGTGGTTATTTAAAAACTACGAAAAAAATTGAGATGCAATATGCCATTTTGCTAGTCCCGTGGCGATACTAAATCAGAATAATAACATCCATCTTCACTATCACCTTCTGTCAAAATTTTTAAAACTTCAAGTTTTCGGTACAAAGGTTTCTGCACTATAGTTGTTTCTAATCTAGGACGCTTGTCTAACAAAGGTTGAGACTGGAAAGAAGGCACTTGATTTGGTCTCAGTCTTCTTTCTCCCTCGATTCAAGGGTTCATTTGCAGTATTTTTACTTTGAAAGAGAGCTACTCTTAGGGAAAAACAACTGCTTAATTCAAATCTGCCTTTACTTTTGCTTTGTTGGTTATCATTTCTTTAGTATAAAAAAAAGAATATATACCATGGAATGGTACATGTGATATTGGTCTTTTGCTATACAGCTATGCGGCAGGCTTGATATACGGCAAAGCAGCACCTTGGCAATTTCTGCACAGAGCAGTTTATGCCATGAATAGAACGCCATATCAATAACAAAATTGTTAAGCAGCATATTTTGTTTAATTTTTGCTTCAAGAAAGGATACCTATTCAGCTTTAGCTCTCATGAAACAATTGACGACAAGTAATCTTAGCTGTGCAGTTCTATAACAATACCATATCAATTGTTCACAAATGTGACCAGGCATGGAAAAACTCAGTAAAAAGGAAACATTTTACACTCTAAGCGTATTATGACACTAGAGGTAGGCATGACAAAAAAAAAATTACCAGTTTGCATAATTTGTGCACATTTGTATTTGGCAGATTAAAACCCTTAAATAAATATTGATTTCTTATGCTGATCAAATTTGTGTTTAACCTCTAACGTCAGAATTATTATGTAATCGCGTTAGGGATATTGCAAAAACACTACCAAATGAGAGACCATGATGTGCATACATAGTCAAACAAAAAGGACAGAAAGAGCACCAGTAAAAGGAGGGCAAAGCTGCCTGGAGATGTCAAACAGCCTAGAGGTGATTGTTGAACATGGCTGTGTTCAGTTTTAGAACCAACAGAGAAATCACACTCGTCAAAGAGGCCCTGAGAGCTTTGGTGTTTAGCATTGTATGAGGATTTCACAAACATAGAAGGCCATTTGGTGGAGTCTTTGCTGTAAGGTGTGGACACCAAGCTGCGAGTGTCTGTGGGTGATAGACAGTCCTGGCGATTATCCAACTTGAGGGAATGTGAAGGTAAAGTTTCTAACGTTCTCCTAGAGTCTGCTTGTTGTCATCTGTTTGGCGGCAGGTGAACTGGCAGCTTGTCCCCTACGTAGCGGAGATCAGACTTTGGGTCAGAACTGCGTGAGCTCCAATGAGTGTCCTGACACTGCGGTAGAGAAGGGCAGCCCGTGCTAGGGGAGGCCCCCAAAACACAAGCTAGCTGCACTGGCCAAAACAGCTCAGCCAGCTGGTCCACCCACCAGTCAAGCTGTTGACCAAACAGGTGACTGTTGAGTCTAGCCTCTTCGCTCAGTTCCTCACTCTGGCTCAGCCGTAGGTTGGGCAGGAACTCCGAGAAGTCTGTTGTGGTGTATTCGTTGCCGTGGGGACCTGCGTGTGCTTTGAGGGCTTGACTAACTGATATGGGCTGGCCCTTGTACAGGGTTAACGGGTTAACTAGGAACTGGACTCGAGCTACGAGGTGAAGGTCTATCATAACACAGGCAGTCCAGATACCGGGCCTTAGAGGGTTGCGCAAAAGTGGACGTTGGTGACTAACATAATGCGAGGTAGGAATATGCACGTCATAAGATGCTGCCACCTGAAAAATAAGGCAACATCTGAATTATATGGCTCAAAATGCAAAGTGCTCTATATTCAAAAGGACACAATCTTGTGTCCTGCTACAAAGTATGCAAACAATCTAAGAAAGATCAAGATGATTAAAAGTAATAAAACATAGTTCGTCAAATTGATACATGAACAGTCTTAGAACTTGACAGTTGAGACAAAAATTTGATGTACAAAGCTTAAGTCAAATTTCCCACACATGCATTGATTTCAAGAATGAGCCAACTACTTTCAACCACAAAAAGTACAGTACTCTAAATTTTCTGTCAACCCCCAAAATAGAAAAAAATCTAAATCTTAAATATGACCCTTTCCCCATGTGAGGTTACAGATGTTTGATATCATTTCTTTTTTTTCCAACACTAGAACCTTATAATAAAGTTTGATAAGAACTCACTATGTTTGTTGGGTCCACCCAAGCCAAAGAGACTGTGAGTTCTTGCCCAGGACCCCATTCATGACGTATGGCAATTTCATCATATGGGCCTATCAGGTTGCCATAGTTTCGGAATATAAGCTCTTTCATGTCAAAGTCAGTGCCCACCTGCATATGTGAATTACAAGAACGATAAATTATATAAATCTAAAACAAAATCGTATGCTTAAAATTCAAATTATGTCAACAGTTACATAATATGACCATGTTCTAAATAATTAAAAAAACATTTATGAAAAATCAACTAAGAGAATTTTATATATATTTCTTTTTTTGTGTTTAACTATAACGTATACAATTAAAATAATATTTTCCCTTGCTTTGAAAAGGAAAACGAGTCAGGTGCAACGAGAAGTGAAAAACGCCTGAAAAAGTGACCTTTGAAAGGGTTTGATAAGCCAATTTTACAGTTTTTGTACTGCTAGACTACAATGCTTAAGCACACAATGATTCAAATTAAAAGCAAGCTGATGCACTCCATCACCATACCTTCTGTTAACAATTCTTA
>BMAT01003620.1:846814-863077 GCA_019649035.1 Elysia marginata
GAAAAAAGATGAATAAAGCATTATTATTATTATTATTATTATTATTATAATAATCAACTTCTGAGTTAACCAAATAGTAGTCAGATTGACTCCTACTGCTAAGGGCAAGTTGAATTTTTTTTAATTCTAAAAAAGACTTGATCTGAAGAGTAAAAATATGCCAAAAGCTAGTAAGAGCTATTTGCTAAATCTCAATACTAGTGTCATTATTCAAGCATATAAATTAGTAGCAGTAGCGGATACGATTTTTTAGACAAAAGGTTTTACAAAAGTAAAAATCTGTAATGAGAAGAACAAACATAATTGAACCTTGTATTTAGCTGCCCTTTCTTTGTGGTCAGTGGCCAGAACACAGATAGACTGAAGCGTTTTCCCCAGACCCATGTCGTCACAGAGGATGCCATGCAGCTTGTATTTGTTCAGAAAGCCAATCCAGTTGACTCCATCCTGTGATAAATAACATTAGGTTTTGACTTTTCAAAACCACTTGTCATTTCCATAGTTTCAAACCTAGTACTTCTCTTATAAAATTTAACGTTGGTAGAAAGAAAAGCTTTATTTTGCAATCACTTTAACACTTTTTTCCCTGAGTAAGTACTGCCTGAGTGGGCCCCCCAGCCCAAGTAAACTTGAGGTTTGTGGTAGGGCAAAAGCTAGATCTAAGCTCCCATCATCAATAACTTCTAATAACTGTCTCAAAAGTTTTTAAAAACGATGCCACTTCCTTAATTGTTAACAAGGAAAGCCATTCACATTCACCATCACACCTAAATTTAGAAAAAGAAACAAGAATGAGGAGCCCCTGTCTTCACAGGGAAGTTTCCCTGTTTGCAGAGAGAAATGCATAGGACTATTGGAGAAACTGCTAAGCCTCACTCAAGACCATCAAAATTGTTGACAAAATTGAAAAAACACAATTTGGAGGATAAAAGATTTTTTGTGTGCATTCTCTTGAGTGCAAAATACAATGGTTTTCAAAATGAGAGTACTCAAAATTGTTATGTAACATCTTCCTAGCTGGAAAGGTAAGTCTAAACTCCCAAGCAATCTCATTATCACAAGATTAAGACCATAGCCAAGCGCCTATATATCAGGGATACATCTAAGTTTTATAAGTTCCAGAGCTGACTAAAAGGCAATACATTGGCATTCACTTAAATTTAGTAGAGATTATTTATGTCATTTACAACAAAACTGTTTGAGTGTTCAGTATCTACATTGTTCTCAAGCACCATTTTCATTCTTATTTAAATTAAAAATAATTTTGACTAATGATAAATTGTTAAACATTTCGAAATCTTAAACAATTACACACGTCAATTCTACAGTGTAAAAATAGCTTTTCAGAGTTTTAAAAAATTAAATTTGATATTTACGTCGTTTTTGTTATATTGGTAATACCTGTTGGTATTTGCGGAGTTCTGCATTCACCGGCACTGTAATGTGATAGTCATCCAACTTGGAGAGATTGAAGAGTTGGTCAAGAAACTTGCGCTGAGTTTCCTTACGTTCTATTAACCATGCCTGGCTTGTTGGCGGGTCTGGTACTCCTCCCTGGTACGAGAAGACTCAACAATTACTTTTACCTCACAAAAATTGAAAGTTCAACATGTTTTCTATCATATAAAAACACAAAAATTTTGCTAGAAGAGTTTGGAACAGCCTTTTTATGTATTTTTTCATCACATGGATTCATAAACCCTCCTAAACTCCACCCACCAGCCAAGACTATGATGCAAAATGTCTTTTTTTGTTCTGCTGCAACTGAGTCTTGCTATAACTCCATGAAACTTCCATGTTTTTGGTATCAATCCATAGATCTTTATTTTTCAACAAAAAAAAAAGGGACCTAGATAAGAGAAATACAAAACAGGTTGATATATGCACTCATAGACACTAACCCAACCATTTTTTTTTCTTATTTTTAAAAGGCATAATATAATTATTTTATAATCATATTATAAAGACCTTGAATCAATATATATATATTTCTATGCTAAAACATCCCACAACTGCACTAATTTTGTTTGAGGGGAATACATTAGATCAATAACATGTAGATGGTAACTAAATTTTAAAAGGCTTATCAGTTTACAAGCTGTTTAGGGAAGGCCGTACAAGTATCTATGCCAAGCGCTTCATCAGACTCATAGGAAGCCATCTAGAATATCGGGGCAGCGTGGCTCAGGGCTTTGAGCGTCTGACTCGATGCAGTTCATTCCCAACACAACTCATGTTGCAACTAACTTATCAAACTACACTTTCCTATGTGCACTCAATATAATATGGGTACAGGCTAAAGGCAGTGCTTGAAATTTGTGAAAAGTTAGTATAAGAGGCAGCCGTACAGTAATGCTTTTAAGTATGACTATGAGTTAAATTTGCTCTGGTGTGTTCTTGCCTGCTAGGGAAATATATGAAGTCTTGAGACTGTTTTTGGCGGTGTAAGACCATAACCATATATATATTTCAGCACCTGTTAAATCCTTTTAAGGTCTGTAATATGCCATTGCCTTTAAAAAATTGCTATGACATGTTCAGTAATATATATATATATAGGACTTAAGTTTGATATTAAAAGATTTGAAACTGTTCAACCAACAGCTATGAGAAATATTTCAAACTTAGCAAAGTTGAGATAAGATTGCTGCAAGCTTTACTCTCCAAAAACAGATATATACATAACAAATACTTCAAACTTAGCAAAGTAGAGACGTTTCTTACCTCTAGAGGCATGAGCCTAACCAGTGAAGCAAAGCAGTGAGTCGCCATCAGTCTAACTGACAAGGCCTGGTCAGACATGCGGCCAAGCACCGGGATGACAAGCAACACCAGGTAAGGCAAAGCTTCTAGACCCAGAGATTCTACCAGATCTGATCTAGGTCAAGGTAAACAACTTTGTAAAATTTTTCATCATTACCAATGCCATTGACCCCTGGCCATGGCCAAGTATATGCCACCTACTCCAGCCACGGGAAAGCTTTCCTAGTTAGTTTTTTTTTTTGTGCTCTTAGCAAATTGCCTCTTGCAAGTTAAGATACAAACCATGTAACTGAATAACTGAGGAATCAAATTTTAAATCATAGGCAAGCTATTGAAGTTAAAGTGAATGATACTAAAAGAAAATATAACTCAAGAAAACCTGAGTACATGTATACCACCCATGTCCTCAAAAGCCAGTTTGAGATTTTTTTAACTATGCGTACAGAATAGAAGTTATTTTGATACTGATGTACCTTCCATGATCAACAAAAAACTTAAATATGGGCATGATTAAAAGAATATACACAACATAGAATGAAGTTTTCCCAAACAAAGGATATTGGCCACAGCTTCAGTGCCTCCTTCTCTATGGCTGAGACTGTCCATGGCATCCAGAAAAGGAAGTACGTTGTCTACAACAAAATGCATTACTCGGGGAGTATCTCGCAAACTTAGTGCTGCAAGGACACGAGAACTCATATAACGCACTGCAGTGCTTGGGTGGTGTAAACATGAACAAAGCTTCTCCAGTTGACTTGATATCTGAGCAGAATGGAAAGTTTGAAGGAAACTTATAGAACTTTAGAAGAACCGAAAAGAAACTCTGTCCCACTATGCAAAGGAAACACTTACTTCTTATCTCTTACTTTTCTTACAAAAGATTTTAACAGGAATTAAGAGTTACTGATATTCTATTCATCCTAGAAGTTGTGCTTAAAAACTGCTTAATTAAACAAATTTGCACTAAACTAAAACCTTGTGAAACAAAATATAAGTTACAGACAGTCTGTTGACAAAAAAGCGAATACCTATGAAAGATTTAGTTATAAAATCATTAAATACAGTTTTCTATTACAGAAGTGCACCTCTATAGTCGTCCTTACAAATTCTCCTTCAAAAGATATTTTGCAGTTGGGCGCTAAGGTTACTTGTAAACTGAAATTTCCACTAAAGATATCACTGAGGTGGCCTTTGTGCATAATGCTGAACTGCTTGAAATAAAATTTGTAAATAGCAGCAAAAACCACGTTGCATTGATGAAATTGGTACTAGTAGGCCAAGACTGTTTACATGGAGCACTAAACTTTAGCAAACATTTTATGCTTACAGGTAAGATCAAATTTTTGTTGAGTGATGGAAGAACAGTTTCCAGTGTCTGAAGACTATTGATAAAATCCTGCAAGCACTGGATTGGCTCTTGTCCTAAACTGGCTAGATCATCTGCAATAGAAAACAAGCTAGTATATGTCTCATGTTTTAGACTTCAACGATCAACAATCTGTCAACCCGTAAGCCTTTTACCTGCTGTCTCTGTCTCTCGTTTGCTTGCCAATCTTGTTGTATCTACTTCAATATCTTTTGGCTATCACTATACAAATTCATTTTTAAACCCTCTACATTGTCAACATAACAGCAAACTTTGTGGATTTATTTACTTTTATTGCTTTTTTCTTCCTTTCTATTCTATTGAGCCAACTCTTTACATTTCCTTGAGCAGTAGATCTTACGCAAGGACTCTTCAAAATTGTGGAGTCATTACCATGACCCACTTTAATAGCCCATCTACTATTTGGGGCTAACTAATTTTGTGAAGAATGTTGATTTGAGAGTCCATATTCCTTATGAGAAAAAAAAAATATGCATTCTTTATTAAGACATGCTTACCATTATTCTCTAAAGAACCGGTGTCAAATGCTTTTAGGACATCTGCACAGACTGTCCATAAAGCGGGAACTTGTTCAGGCAAGCCCTCAGCAAAAATTCTGCATAAGACAGTGAGGGCACATTCGGCGCCCTGCCGCTGTGTTGACACTTGTTTCTGAAGCTGTTTGTGTATAATAAAAGAAAAATATAAAGGTAAGTAAAGCAAAGAGCAAAAGAAAAAAAAATTCCTTAATGAGCGTTTCTATAAGCTTAACAATGCTGCAGATTCTTGAAGAGCATTGTAATTCTTTTAAAAGATACTGAATATTTTCTGAATTTGAAACAATGAGAAAAATTCAAAGGTGTACCTTCAAATTCAAATTTTTCACATTCCACTAACAAGGACATGCTCCAAGGCTTACAGAGTGCAACGAAAAAATACAATCAAGTCCATAACATTTGAACTTGAATAATTTTAATATTTGCTTAGTTCAATAAGAGTGCTGATTTCATTCTTCTTTTTTCCTGTATACTGAGTATTTACTTTGTTTAATAATTTGAAATTATATTTTGTTCCCTTTAGCCTGGACAGCAAGTTTTTCTATCGACACATTTTACACAAGGTTGTCATTTTGTTAAACTTTCTTTACCTTTGTTTTATAAAAAATTCTAGTACTGATTAAAAAAAATATAGCTCTATTTAGTTATGTAAAAGACTGCTTCTGGTGTAATTTCTAATTGTATCACAACCAGTGAGATGTTGAAATTTTCAACTTACAAGATGTTTATAGCTTGAACAATGTATTTTTCTAAGCTTCCTAACGATAGACATTGCATGAGACTATACAAATTTTTTCCAAAGATGTTATAACTTCTTTTGATTGAAAATAATTACATAGAAAAAAGGGGAAAATCTTCTGTAAAAATTGTTTTCTCAAATTAAAACCCAGGACATCGCACTCATTCGGACTGGTTGGAAAACAAAATAAAAGTGATTACAGTAATGACTAGTTGAATTAGGGCAAAAAATGGAAGAATAAATAAATGTTTCATAGCACTATTAAATAATACAAGAGGGGCCTAATGCAAAGGAAGGCAATGTCCGGTAAGTTTTAAAGGTATTTCAGTTAAGCTTTGAAATTGATGAGAATTGAGCCTATTTTCAATGCCTGCCATGAGAAAGAGGTGATTTCTTTATTAGATACTAAGAGTATAAACTTTTAAACAGATTCCTTGATTTTATATACAGTTGAGTCCACAAAATTCAAACTTAAGACAGTTCGTATTACCTGCTAAACCTGAAAGCCAGTTTTCTTTTTCTTTAGTAATGTTCAGTGATAATTTGGTTTTTGGACAACTCAAATTTAAACTTAGTCCAAAATATTCAAACTAGATTTCACCTAACCAAAATGGAAACTGCTGGTATAACACAATGAGCCTTTCCTATACAAAAATTAATGTCTATGATTTAAAATAGAGAAAAAAAAGGATTATATCTTTCAAACAATATTCCACCTCTGCCTGTTCAGCCTTGTCCCATAAGAGTTCTGCTTCAGAGTTACTTCCCATGCCAGAGTTCTCGAGCTGAGCTTTAGCAGCACTGCCTGGCTTCCGTCCCCGCCTACGCACTGGATCTTCTGTCACCTGATGAAATAATTTGGTATAATGTTAATTCAGCAGCAACTTTGTGCTAGGAAGATCTCCTATCACCTAAAATATTAAGATAAACACCTTAAAATTTTAACAAATTCCAAGACTGCACTTGCATTGAATTATTTGGTTTTTGCATTGAACATTCATAAATCCTGAATAGGCAAACTGGCATGATTACATAAAGAAAATTCAAATATTCCTACATAGAATCACACAAATGCCCGAGCAAAATGAAAAGCAGCCTGTCACAGTGTCAGGCACTACACACAACATTATAGCAAATTTTAGCGACAAATTTGCATTATGATTATCCTATATCAGTGAAAAAACTAGTGCCAACGTAAAAAACGACAGAACTTTAGTGGGTTTTTTTTTCTTCAAATCCATGATACATCAGCATTTAGCGACATAATAGGAGTGAAAATTATAAAATATGTTATAAAAATCTATAAAAATCAACAGCCTTTGAATTCAAACCTTACAATTACACCAAAAGAAAGAACCATTCTTTAAATCAAAATATGCTTTTAAATACCAGACAATTGCTAGGTTCCAAAAATACCTAACTATTTTTAAATGTGTGTTGATTTTTTTAAAAGAAATATAATCACCCTTTGAAGGTAAGACAAAGTCAAAATCCCTCTAGAAATAGTACAAGGCACAGAGGCTTCTGCAGTTTCCACACCTGTGAAATACAAAGGCAACCTTTCATAACAAACTTAAAGTTCTTGGACAATATCAAATTGAAAGACAAAGGCATATGAAAAAAAGCATTTTGAATTTTTTTTTGATGAGGTAGGTTCCCTTTAGTTAATTGATCTGTAATTCCCAATTGAATATTTCAGAAGTATTCAGTTTGGTTGAATTTCTTCTACAAAAAGTATTTACAAGTTTTTACAAAAAATCTTAAGATATGTCATCAGAAAAAATTATTTAATACAGATTTTCCAACTTCAGAGTACACTTTATGATAACTCAACAAATAGCTTTGGAAAAAAACTTCAGAGTCAACAATTACTTGGCACATGTAGGCTTGAAAATCACCCAATATTGAATATTGTTACTTCTGTTGCAGCATGTTTTCATAATCATAACTTTGCATAGTCTTTATGTATTGCATTTTATTTGGTCAGTATTAAACTTTTATTTTATTTTGGAACAGCAAACACATAAAGACCATTGCGAAAGACGTTTAATCATGTCATATAATCACAAGAAGAATAAACAAGAGTAGTTTTCAATAACTTACATTCTCAACTGACGATTTAATTATGCAACAAGTTGTATCAAGAAAAAAAAGTACTAAGGTTTTACCTTGGGAAGTTGATTTTGAGGCAACAGGGGTTGCAACTTGTGGAGTAACACATGGATCGATACACAAAAAGTTGCAGAGATTCTTCACTATTTTTGAGTTGGGGCTGGGCTCTCGCTTGATACAAGCCTTGATGAGCTGGGCCAGGCATACTGCTGCTTCTTCCTGGCAGCCACAAAGGAGATGGAAACAATATTATTTAAAATTAGCATTGCAAATCAATCTGTTCCGGAACAATCTGTCTCACCTCTAAAAGACATTTTGTTTGAACAGACATAATAATAACATGGTGTGATGTAAAACTCACAAATTTCACAATGAGGTATCATAAGGTGGCAGAAATAACAAAACACAAAAATGTAAATGACTGATGGTTATAAAGTGAGAGCACTTCAAAAGCAGTTTTAACTCAAAGTAATGGTAGTACACACAAACAAATGTTTTTGACCAGGCTGCAGATATAAAATGACAAGAAACAATATTGAAACTAACTGTAATAAGTTGAAAGATATATGTCTACAAACTTGTGACAATGAGTGTCATGTCAGAAAATTTATGTAAGAAAACCCATATTTACACGCAGATATTTTCCTCTGGTTCTATTTATATTTAAAATGAAAAGAATGATTAATATCTTTCACAAAATTTTGATAATTTCATGCAATTTCTGAGCATTAAAGCTCAAAATAATGAATTGTTCAAAATAGCAGTGCCTGGTAAAGTGAAAATCGCGACACACAACTGACACTATTTGCGAGACACTATCACTAATGATACGGTAAGCATGCTGCAGCACCTGTAAAGCTTCATTCTCCTCTTTTTTGATGACATCCATCAGAGGCCTCACCACTGGAGTCAACTTCTCAGGCAGAGCATTCATCGCAACTATAGCCATAGCCAGACTGCACAAAACTCTACAGAGATTCAAGAAAAAAAAAACAACTCACAAGCATTAGCCTTAATTCCAGGTTTCTTTACAATTTGTGCAATGCTTTTTTCTGCTATCACAAGTGATATGTGCATTTGAAAAAGAGGAATGAGTACTCGAATGTTTCTTTCTTTTCAAGGGAAATAGAGACTATACAATTTTCCCAGGGACCAATACAGACACTTTGTTGTAAGGAAAAAAAACTAGAAGATGATATCCTGTATGAGTCACGAATTCATTTTTTTCTTTCCTTTATTTATGAAACTGCCACAGTGACTGAACATTCAGGATTTAGAGCTAAACTCAACAAGCCATTTTACCACACATGCAACAGAAGTTCTGAGTTTTGTAGATTTGCAGTTATACTATTTCTGCATATATGTTTAAGGAAAACTTACAAGCATTGCAAAACGCTGTAAAAATTCGAAAAAGATTTGTTTAGAGTTTCTGATCAGAGCATGATTTTAGAGCCAGACTGGACATGTAAAAATCTAAATGCTTATCAAAAAGCAAGTCCAGTAAATTGATTTACGCTGATGTCGTATCAATTATTGTCAAAATAAAGAAAGCAACTCTAAGACTATAAAACCTGCGGAATCTTGATATGGCAAATGCGATGCTATTATGGATTTGAGATATTTTAAGATAAATGACAGAAAAGGATTTCAGTGACAGAAAAGCAGCCTTGTAAATTATGTGTCTGCCTAACTTCTGCATTACTCAAATTTGTAAGTTAAATATTATGTGCACTTTGACGGTTAATAGGCAAATAAATTAACTCTTCCGACACCTAATACAAAAAGTAACAAACTGCCCACTAGGTTTTTTACAGGACCAAAAAACTTCACCCCTATCCTTTACCTTCAAGCCCTTTAAGTTTCAGATGTGATGAGGATCAGTAGCAACTCACCTCACGCTATATGTCTGTTGATCCTGAGATGTATGCTGGACTGCTGTGAGAAGCTGCTTCTGCCGCTCATCAAATTTGGTTTGGACCTGGGGCTTCAGCTGTTGACGTATATCCCTGTATGTGGTGGTGGTCAAAGACAAAGCTGACTCCAAAGTGAGCAGTTGCCTGTAACACAAAAGGGCATAATGATGCAAGATACACAAATAGCAGAGAAGAAAAAAAGACAGACATTTTCAAGGTACATTATATTTTGAGTCAAACTTTAAAACAAATACATGTATGCTAGAGTTTTAGCTTTTTAGTCTTTATGATATATTCCTACGGTAATTGTTTTCAATCTTCAATTTCAGATTTGAACTTAGGGCTTTGGACCTTCCATTATTGTAATTGACTTTTTATTTGTTTGTTTAAAATATCTCTACAGATTTACATGTACATTTCTGTTACATTAAGATTCCACAGCACAAGCGTAACAAAGAAACATTGAATAATAGGTATGACCCAATTTTTGTTACAGTATTTACATATTACCTGGCAGGATAGAGCGAATCAAGGTTGACACCTTCCTGTTTAAGAGAAGCCAAAAAATCTTGACAGTCGCTTTGCATGCGTGTAAAGGAAACAGCTATCTCATCGAAGTAAATCAGCTCTCCGAGACAGGCTAGCAGCTGAGACACAATCTCTGGAGGACATGGGCATGCCTGGGGTCGAGCATTCAGGAACAAAAAAATATACCAAGGAAAATAAGCAGGACAATATGTCCTTATTTAAATTTCATAGTCTTTAAAAAACAATAACTTGATGAGAAAATTTCAAAGCCAAACTAAAATAAGCGATACAATCTGGACTTGATAAACAAGATCTGACTCGACTGGTGCAACGAAAACAATCTAAAATTCAAAGTTATGTAATAGGCATTTTGCACATAAGGGAAGTCTAATGGGTTGGACTTTACAAAAAAAAAAAAATCTTCTCAATAATAAGTGTTGTATGGAAAGTACTAGGAAGGCTGACATAAAATTAATACCTGCTTTTTGTATCAGACTAAAATTTGAAAATTTTTTTATTGACCACAAAGGTGAATGTACTTTTGCCAACTGGAGACTAAGAGATAGATACACTCCCTTCTGTGTCAAGCTTTGATAACCGGTCCTTTGAGAACCAGTCTTGGACTTCTAATCAAGCTCCAAGTGAGCTAGCGGCGATTGTATTCTGGGACGCAAACGGCGTTATTCTGCTAAACATCTTGGTCAAACGACAATGCATTAAAGCTTATCACCACTGTGATACACTTAATAGACTTAAAAGCTCTGAGTCAAAAAAGACCCGGCCTAAGGACAAAATGTGTTGTTCTATAGCATAATAAGGCATGCTTCACATGGCTAAGTTGATTGTTGATTGGATTGACCAATTCCAACAGAATTTTTCACCACATTCACACCACACTCCTGACTTGGCACTATCAGACCATAACCTAATTAGACCCTTACAGCCCCTTCCAAAGAAAGAAGTTTGAATATGATAATGAAGAATTCATGAAAGAAATCCAAGTTCAATTTTTAAAGCTTGACACAAAATTCTCTTCTGAGGGTATCTATTTCTTGGATTCCCATTACTAGAAGAGTATGGACATTCATGAGGGCTATATCAAGATGTAGTCAAAGAGCCAAAATAGTTTTATAACAAGATTTTAATGTTGAAACAAAGGTAAATGACTAATTAATGATTGTCTTCCTATTATTTTTCCAGACAGCCCTCATGCGATAAACTCCTACCTTTGAGTGGCTGGCCCAGAAATAAAGAACTTGGCCGACCACAAACCGCTGCACTGCAGACTTTCCTTGCATGTGAAAGCTGAATAGACGACTAAGGATAATTGCTGGAGACTCTTGCTCAGGGGGTAGCACCAAGCTAGACTGGGACAAGCAGTTGGCCAGCATGCCCAGTAATCTGTTACAATGAGACAAAGACGAAAAATGTATGGCAGGAAAAAAAATGATAAATGATTCTCAAAAAAAGAAGAAGTCTCAAATCAATTAGGGTGCCTTTCCATTCATCTCAGAGATACCCTTAGTGCTTCAAATAATCTTTATTACACATTTACATATATCATCCTTGTAATCACTTAAACTCTCTGCTAAATCAACAGTATAAAACAGGTGTGTAAACCTTGACAGAGATTTACAATAAAACAACTGAATCTTGAAAATTTTTTCTTTGTGATTCTTCACAAATGTTCTAAAAATCATTGCATACTAAAAAAGAAAAACCTCCAAGTGTCATATATCTTTTTTTTGTTTTGTTATAATTTTCCTAAATGTATGTAAAAAACGAACTTCTGTTTCATTTACGGCCTTTAAGATGATACTTCCAGGATTAATGCAAATCAAAGGGGGAATATGATAAAAAAAAGATAAGTGATGAGTTTATCATGACTGCATGAGCCGAGAGACCCACCTGGCACCACACACTCTGGCTCTATATATTGCAGCATCCTTCTCTGGCGAAGTCCCACTTGAAGTATCAGATCCACCGATATAATGTTTCACATCTGTCACCACAGCTTGACTATCTCCTTGAAACCTAGCTTTCACAAGATGGGAATCCTAAAATATTAAACAAAGGAAAAAGCTTAAAGTAACTTGAAAATGTGTTTGTAGTAGATTAATGACCAGGAAAAATGAGATTTTTGATGAGCATGTCACTTTTTCAAATATTTTGATGAATCTAAAAACATAAACAAAATAATGACATTGTACTAAATATTGTAAATAAAGCGGTATTTCATCAATTGAAATTCTTTACACAAACAAAAATAATGACATTATACAAAATATTGTGAATAAAGCAGTATTTCATCAATTGAAATTCTTTAACAGAAACAAAAGTAATGACATTATACAAAATATTGTGAATAAAGCAGTATTTCATCAACTGAAACTCTTTAACAGAAACAAAAATAATGTCATTATACAAAATATTGTGAATAAAGCAGTATTTCATCAATTGAAATATGTTACGAATTGTCTTGTACATTGAAATAAAACAAAATCTTTATTCAGTATGAAAGGCCAATTACAATAAAAGGGTAAAGTAGCAGTAAAAATTTTTTAAAAAGTAAATGGTAACAAAATATAAAACATCATGGCATTTATTGTAATTCTTCAAATTCAGCAGTGATGGCAATTTACAGAGATTTCATCTGTACATGATTAAACAAAGAGACCTTACCCTGGGTTTGTGCTTAGCCTCAATAAGCAGCGCAGGGTCAAAGGCTATGCGTGGAGGCTGCATCAAGAAAGCAAGCCAGACACCAAGCCACGGGACAACCAGGACATACAGATGTTCCATGTTAGCACAGGCAAGTAGCTTCTCCCACACTTGTTGAACTAAAGGCAGCAACTCTGCTCGTTCTTCAAGAACACTGCGTTGATAGATATGGCGCACAGCGTCCTGGTATATTGGCACAAGCCAATGGCTATTTTCCTAAAAGGATGATCATGTTACAAAAATGGTTTAATATGATAGTTTTCGTCCACAGTGGAGATAGGGTAGACAAAAAGTTATCTAATACAATTTTTTATAGTAGTGCCGCTTAACGTCGTGAGAAACGCAATGGCAAACTACCTCACTATGCCATGTGCAAAGAAAAATAAATACCCCACTTCTTGTTCCCTGACACTCATATTGGGTATGGGACTAATTTTACTAAGTACGTCACATCATAAAATAAGAAGAAAACTTCTAAAAAGGGTTACCTTTCCATCGCATAATGTGAGCAGAGTTAACAGTGTCTCTAATGCTGCCTTCCGTACAGACATGATGTTGTGTCTTAGAAATGGCCATAATCTAGGAGTAAAGCCCATAAGAGACTCTTTTATACTGAAAAGAAAAAAGATGAAGCCATTAAGTAGCATGGATTTGGGAAAATGGGAGCTATATAAATGAAAAGAGAGATGCTCTTGTGATTTAATTATAAGCGACAATAACAAGTTTAAAACCTTAGAAGAGTGAAAACTTTATATAAAATATATAATGGTAAAGCTTCAATAACATGAGCAGAAAGAGAGAGAGAACAAGAGAGAGAAAGAGCGGGGGAACTTGTTCAACAGTAAAATAAGTTACAATCAAAAGAACTAAGGTGAGCCATGGACTGAACGAAGCTCAAATTAACAAATGCCGCCATACATTTGGCACCAGCTTCCTTGCAGAGAAACATAGCTTTTACAATTTTGGCACTACAATTCTTAGATGTACCTTCTCTTTTATCTCTAATTACAAAGGTCTTACAAACATCCATGCATCCTATTGATCCACATGTCTGTGTAGTTATACCTCAAGTAGTATTGTGCTTCTACAATCAGATTCAGACAAACAGAGATGTGAGAGTGAAAGTAACTTACACTGGCGAGGCTTTGCTCAGGGGATGAGACATCAGTTTAGCCAGGAGTGTCATGATAGAGTTGGTCGAGGCTGTCAGATCATCAAGGTCAATCAGAATGTTCCACAAGCAGCTGAGAATCAATGGCACCTGTTTAAAAGTAAAATGTTGCTTTCATTTTATTGTTTCACTCTGAACCAATGTGCCCGGTTAGAAATTAAGAGTACAAAGAACTCCATTTGACACAAACCTTTTTTACACAAATTGCTGCTTTAGACAAACGAGAAAATTGCCTCCTAATACAAATCCTTTCCCCTGCTATGGCTTGTAAATATGTGCAGTGAAGTCCATTATTTTTCAATGAATGAAAAAAACTTCCTCTTAACACAAACAGATATTAGCAGTCCACAGAAACTCTTGTTGACAGGATTCTAATGCATTGTGTTCTTCCTACTTCAGTCCAATATTAAAATTTGTTTGAACAAAGCAGAGATTTTCTGCATTTGAAACATGAAAACCATTCGCCTAAGAAAATTTAAACTCTGTTAAGGAGGTGGAAACTAAGTCAAAACTGCCAAATGTAAGATGTTGCTTTATTTGGAAACAGGAAAGCGTGGTGGGAGACATGCATGGTTGATGGTGAACAGAATAACAAAACTCTTAAGTCTAGATCATAATGAAACCAACAACACCTTCCTACTTTTTTTTTTATTGTAAAGCAAACATCTTTCACTGTGGATACATTCTGAGGCCCAAGAGAAAAAGTCAGATAAATAAAAAGAAACAAAGACATTTGGATATATATCTTATTTTCAAGGAACATCCTTTAAACCGGCAGCTGTAATATATTTAAGGATGCTTCAATAAAAACTTTAGGTAGCATATTAAACATGGGCAATGTTTACAACAGACCTGGTCTGGCATGAACTCCCCTAAGGCATCGGTCACAGGTATAAGAGCAGAGGCAGCCACAGCACGAACATCATCATCTGGGTCCTGAAGGCCCTGCTGGATGGCTGGCAGAATTGTAGCCAGGAGTGTAGACACCAAATCCTGATGGGAGAGTGAAATAACCGTCATTTCAGTGCAATTATTGGATTAAAAAATATAATGAATCAACGTTATAAGGGGCTGATATAATTAACTTTCCCACTGATCCCACTCTTTAGGCTCGATAACTTTTAAAATATCAACAAAATTAAATAACTATAACCAAAAGGCTTCTTATACCCCTATCAACTACAAATTTCTTTTCATATACTCAAGAGGCTGCGATATCTCATTTATCTGAAGGAGAATGCTCATATGAGCACAAACGAAATGAACAAATTGGCAGGGAGTAAAAGTAAACTTATGTCTCACAAACAGTGCTAATAAGCCGGATGTCCCGGTTTTCACATTGCACAATCATATTGTAAACTTTCAAACGTTAAAATTTACAAGAAGTTATCAAAATTTTGTTAAAAGGTTTGAGATCTGCTTTTGATTAAAAAATATTGAGAAGAAAATAAATAAACCTCCTTTCAGAAAGCATTATCTAAAATTCAAGTTTCCGACATCCAACTCATCCGCACTTATGGCAGTATCATTATATTTCAGATTTAAGTCAACACATTTGCAAGAGTAAAAACCAACCTGTCGTATGGCCAGAATGTACTTCAGACTGAGCAGAGCTCCATGTCGCACCTCCCACTTGTCTTGACCAAGCAGCTGCAAAGCAACATTCACCACGCCAGGCACTGAGTCCGCAGTCATGAACTTAAGTACCGCTCCCAAAGTCTGCGCACAGGTCTCTCGCACAGGGGCAACCACCTGCAATTTCAAAGGTATACTTGGTTTCAATAGATATGACATTGTTTTTCAAGTGTCTGTTAAAATTGCTTTTTTAATGCTTTAAGTGTATTCATGACAGTGCCCCATCGTGTTCGCAAGATCTTGTCCAAATTCACGTACCAAAAAGATCGCTTTTAAAAATACCCAAAAAAGTTCTTGTAGGTTTACTGAAAATTCTTTCACTCATCCAGCTAAAGCAATGTGGAACTCCCTTCCATCAAAATTTTGTTTTAGAACATTAGGACCAGAGTTAAAGTAGGTCTAAAATTATACCTTGTAACTGCTTATTCACAGACTCTCATTCTTAATGACATCATTTTGTGGACGTAAATTATGCTTGTATTGATATGTTCGTATGTAAATGTCCTGGTCATGTATCCACTCAGAGCTTTGTTCGCATAGAATACCAAAAATATTTGTTATAACCATTATAATTATTATAATTATTAAAACTTTAATTTAATCTTGATGATCCAGAAAATATTTTAGCCTATATTTTTAATCAACCTATAAGTTTTGACTTTGCGTGACTCTGAAAAATCTGAATATTATTACTACTGCTGAAAAAAAAACAGATTAGCTTGCCTCATCAGACACAAAGTCTCCAAAACGGTCCAGAG
>BMAT01003620.1:903257-914210 GCA_019649035.1 Elysia marginata
GAAGGCCGAGAACAGAGAAGAATGGAGAGACATAGTTGCCAACCTTCGGACCGAAGACGGCACTTGATTATTATTATAATTAATTTGAAAGAGCACGCGACAGCGCTACTACAAATTAGCCTTAGAGTGTGGAATAAAAACGATGCAACAGTCTACGGTATGTTGCACACAAGACACTTTGATAGTGACGTCACCTAGGTTACCTCATTGTAAATCGTCGGTGACAAGCGGTTATTTCCGCACAATAGCTGCATAACAAGTGAATAAATATTTGCAAGGAGTCACCTAATTTAATTTTAGAATACTTGCGTCATCGTTAAGCCCATATAAAACATTTTGTTACGCTTTGATCGAGCATTCGAAAACAAGAAGTGCTCGACAAATATTGCAGTTGTTTCAATATTTCTCTTTTCAGGAAAATAATGGTAAGTTTCTCTCCATCACATATTTAAAACTATTTCTTTACATTAATTTTACCTTTGTACCTACTTTTTCTGTCTGTTACGTACCGGGTATGTCGCTCTTCATTTCTATTTATCCACCTTTCTCTCTGTGTTGCATCCTTCGTTTTTTCATGCACTAAAATTATTCTTACGAACTCTGATTTTTCCCTCTGCCTTTTCTTTGAAACTTCACAAAAAACTTCACGGCGATTATGGCGGACCACACTTGGCGATGAGTTCTGACATAATGACACTGATTTAAAAAAAATTCTGCATTGGATGATAAAAGTTTAACGTGTAAATACTTTTTTCTGCAATTACGGTGGGAATGTGAATAATTGTCTTGTTTTAAGCACGAATATAGGTGATCTTTTGATCAAGAGGGCAGAAATTGATATCTAAACAACAGATATACTCGTGAAAATTTATTGAATAAAAATTATGCTTCAAAGATAATGCTAATGTTTATCCTAATTCAGAATTTTTTATAAGAGAATATTCGCTTTTTAATCAACGGCTGCCTCTAAAGGAGGGTAGCTGTTTACGTCAACGGCAGTTTGGATGCTCAACTTTTAATTTGCTTTTAAGTCTGCTGTTAATGAAAGTTTTTGATGCATTAAAACAACAATTTTAACAAACTGCATGTTTTATTTGGCACCGTTGAAATAAGAAATCTCATAGATAAACAGGAACTTATCATTCTATTTAGGAAGAAGTATTCGTCAATCAAGTACATGTATTCAACAAAAGAACTCTGGCTGTGTTATAATCACTGGAGATTTTAACTTCCCAATTATCAAATAAGACTTTTCGTAACATAGGCCTACATGAGTGACTCAAAGAGATTTTTCGTAGAACATCTTAGGGACTCAATTTTTATACAGCTGTTCAGTTTGTCAAGCTGGCACAGGATACGGGTAAAGTCAAAATAGCAACAGACCTTTATAGGATTTGGTTTATGTGTAACGGTCATGTTTGGGATAGTGGTCTACATCATATGGCTCCCGTGGGCAGCAGTGATCATGACGTCCTTTGTAACTCTTTTAATGTAAAAAATAGAGAACAAAAAATTAAATATTTATGCCACTCGATCCCCACATTAGTGGTTATGGTAAATGCAGGAAAGAATTGTCCCTAGCAGACTGGATTAAGTATCATATTCAATTTAATATTCAAATTAGGTTTATTCAGTCAACACAAGGTTGCATTGAAACATGTATTGAAAATAAGCGATGCTCAGTAAGGCTGGCAGATTCAAACATAATGAATATTATAGTAAAGTACTCTATCATCTATCTACCTATTTATCTATCTATCTATCTATCTATCTATCTATCTATCTATCTATCTATCTATCTATCTATCTATCTATCTATCTATCTATCTATCCATCTATCTATCTATCTCTATCTGTGTAGCATTCTCTCTCTTTTGTCACAGCGAACCAGAAATACACGCACTCTTCTTAACACATCCCGCACAAAAGTCAACGACGCGTGAAGTTTCTCTATATAAAAAAGAAATAATTTGAATGTTTACGCGTGTAAAAAGCAATAAATATGGCCATATGGATGACAAAAAAGTGTGTATAAATTGAAAAAAAATATATATTCTAAATATATCCAAACTGTAAGACTGTCACTTATTTCAATAACCATAGCCGTTTCTCTTAGGAATAGATCAAAACGTCTTGAAAGACAAGCAATCGACCAATATAAATCAAATATGGCAAAGGAGTGAAAAAAAATGTTAAGAGAGTTTTATGATGTTAATAGGAAGTTAGAGAGACGAATTGGGATAAATACTTCAAGAAAGATTATGGCAGTGAAACAGTTTCTAATGCAGAGATAGCAAACCTTCTGAACAACCTTTTTTGTAAGTGTTTTTATCCAAAAGAAGGTATCTCATATTCCCCACTTTGATGACTCGAGAAATGGTCAATGTTTGACTGATATTTCAGTAAGGCATAGCCTACCAAAGACGTTATACCAATTATATTGCAAAGATAGAGCAATTTGGGCGCCACGAAATATATGGGACCTGATAAGGTACATAGTAGGTAAAGGGGTTTTATCTGCAAGGGCTTCTCCTTTGTACACTATACTCCATAATTCTATATAAAATGGCAGATCCAGGTGAAACGGAAATAGGGGCTATGCCGGCAAGAACAGACTTATTAGTTTGACATGTACTTTGTGTAAGGTACCGGTAGAAGTATTATTTGCTAAAGATGAAATAGTGTTTTGTATTTTCGAAAGTGAACTATGAAGTTGCACGATAGTCAAAATGACTTTTGTAATTCCATATCTTACTTCAAGCAGTTACTTCAGGTAACTGAAGTTTATAGACGAGGACAAAAACTATTGATGCATGATTGACTTTAAAAAGACTTTTGACACTGTCACTCATTGTAGAACGTTACGTATGATATTATGGGTAACGGAATTAGAGCTCTGTTTTTCAATGGGTACATATTGTCTTCAAGATAGATGGCAAAGAGTTGCTGTGAATGAAAAAATGTCTTCCTACAGGAAACACGAGAATAGTGTTACTCAGGGCAGTGTTTACGTCCTTTAGGTGTGAACAATTTTTTGCTGATAACACTCAATAAAACTACGGCATGTCAATTGATTATCATATTTTATAAAATGGCATCATGATTCTATTGGGTTGATCTGAAGCGTGGTCACTAGGCCTAACCTAAATATTTCGAAATATGAAATATTATTTATTAGTAGTATTAATTCCTTTTACTTATACATGTATTATGTTGGCGCTCTGAAAACACGCTTTTTAATTTAAAGGTTATCAATCATAGGATGGATTCGAATGGTGTCCCTGTGATAAATATATTACATTCGACCTACATAATTATTGATGGTTACATTTATGGGCATTATCGCCAGAACGTTTTACTGTGTGGATAGTTTTAATTTCTTTCGATGTATCCTCATCAGATCTATTCTTGAGTATAGAGATTGTATTTGGTACCTCTATATCTTTAGAGACTAACAATTAATTGAATAATGTATTTGCAAGTACCGGTATTTCGTATGCCGATGGTTTAAAGAATCAATGACCGAGTCTTAAGGAAGGCATACAAGAAAATTGAGGTTATCTATTCAGTAGTTCAAATCTGTCCATAAACTTAATGTTTAAAGGCAACATAATTTTATATGTGCTTTCGCTTTACTTTTACCAGAGGTGTTGATTTCAAAACTAGGCTACTATGACAAGTGCAAAACGAACATTAGACACCATTAGTTTTTTCAAAGAACTCTAAAAATTTGGAAACTTAAAACAAAAAACTAAAAATGCTCCATCTTTAAATATATTTAAAAAATATAAATTGATGTCTCTCAATATGGCTTTGATTAATTCATGACTATATGATTTTCCGCTATTAAAGGACTACCGATATGCTCCCGTTCATCCCTTGTACTGATATGATAAGATTTGGGTATGCCTGTGATCTATGCAAATGCAGCTCTCTAAGTTTAAATTTTCACACTTCTACCCCTCCTTAAAACAAAGCCCTACACCTTTAGTTCAAATTTTTTCATTTTTTTTTGCTTGCCACTGTGAATCTTTGTTCATCTCCCTCTACTGCCTCCTCCTCCTCAACCGTCAACGCATTCTATCTCGTCGCTTCCTCTCCCATGTTTTCTCTCTTGATTTCTTTTTCAAAGCCCTCTCTAAATTGCACAACAAAAAGCAACAAAAGAAGACAAAAACTATGTGTTATATTTCAAAGATGTTCTAACGTTCAGATACAGAGATCAGGAAAATGATCTCCAGCATAGATCTACAAAATTGTGATAAGCTTAGAATCTAAAGCTTTAGCGCTCGGCGTAAACGGTAGGATCACTAGAATGCAGTGATATACTATAGTTAGCTAAACTATAGTATATTACTGCTAGAATGTGTTCAAGTTTTTGAACTGCTGAGACTGATCGCTGAGTTCCACCCTCACGGTTATGATTTGATGCTTGGCTGCACTACAGTCGACTCTGAGTCGAGTCGACAGCACAGCTACCACACCCTTTTCAAGTAATTCAACCTGTTGAAAGCAAATTCCTCACGATTCAGTTCTTCTCTAAAATTATATTCTAGATCTAGAGAATCTAGGTCTCAAATTATCTAAACAAATTTCAAATAAATCATTTAGAACCAAACGACATCTGCTACCAAGCTGTAAATTTTGATCTAGATCTATATTGAAGTCCACAACATTACTGCTCAGCACAAAATCTAATCTATAGAGTTTAGATCTAGACTAGCAGACACCCTAAAAATGAGTGGCTCCGGTGAAGGTCCTGACAAATCAAAGAGCGTTCACGTAAGTAAATTAAAAGTTATTCCTAGTTTAATTGAGATTACTCTATTTTTTCCTTGCTAAACTTAGGGAAGTATTTCCAATTCCACACACGGGTGCTACTCTAGCCTTCAAAGTCTTTGCTAGATTTTATAAGAAATCTGATTTTTACTTAGAAATAGAGGGTCTTGTAGATTCTGAAATGAGGTGCTCTGTTTCTAATTATAACAAACTTTACTGACGAAATGGAGGAAATTGAAAATTTATTTCTCACACAAATAAATAATGGCACTCAAGTGGGAAAATCCTGCCAAACTGAGACCCATTGATTTCAAATCTAGTGTATAGATCTAGGCACTGGTGAAAGAGTTTGGTCCTGCCCACCATTAAGAATAGGGAAGTTGGCTTAATCCAGGGATTGGCCCGCTGGTGTTGAAAATTGGTTATCATTCCCTTCATATCGTCAGTCCTGTCAGCGGGCCAATGCCAGGATTATCCCGGGAAGTTGACCGAATTACAGATAAACTTGTAAAAGTGCTCCAATATATCATAGACAAAATGAAGGCATGAACTACATGAAGTCTAGAGTTAGGTTCCTCTAAAGATAAAATTTAGTAAAAAATCAAGTAAAACTATCAGCTTGCAATGATCCTAAGATCTTAGAAGACTTTTCTAAAGATTTGAGTTGAGCGTTGCAAAATCTGTAAGTTTAGACTACTACTTTATTATTTAATGACGATATTCATTGTTAATGTGCCTCTGTAATTATTATACTGAATTTTCATTTCTTGAGTCCACTACAGTCACTATTATAACAGAAGTGCATGTACTCCATCATTGAATATATGCATATTATCTATGAAATCATTTTGTCTTAAATGTTGGAGTTAAATTGAAATTGAATCAAGGTAGTGGGCACTGGTTGAGTTTTGTGGACCCATCCATTTGGTTTCAATGACATAAAAAGAATTGAAGCGGTTGTATCTAGCAGATCTAATGTTAATTGTTATTTAAACTTCTGATTTGTCAAGCCAAGCCAACATAAATTAGATCTAATTAAAGGTTAGATCCATGGGTCTTTCCAACCATTTTTTGCCTTCATTTCATCTTAACCAAATGGACTTGACCACAAGTTAAACTTAACCAGTGCCAGGTACTGAGGCAGTGCTTAGCTGTTAGCATGATTTCAAGCATAAAGATAGCATGGTAACATTATATTATATAGCTCGGTTGCAGATATAAGAATTTAGTTGGGTGGCTATAGTGCTGTCCTCTCCTGGACGGCTGAGTCTATATATCCTTGTTATAAATTTATGTGTAGCCAAGTTTTCCAATATTCAATATTTGCTATCTTATGTGCACAAGATTACGAGCTGATGTTATGCAGAATTTTCTATGTACAATTATTGCCACCATCACAATGAAACTGTCAGTGTTGCTTTTTTAAGCAAGAAAAACTATGGATGAAGCAGAATGGTAGAGGTGAACAGGAAAAGACCTGGATTACGATGGGTAAAAAGAACAAGTTGAAAATAACTATGACTAAACACATCACACAAAGCGTGGTTACTAATTCACTTTAAAAAGAAAAAGAAAATACTATAGACTCATTTTTGTAGACATGAATGTTGTACGAAAACATTTATTTGGGGAAGTGTAGTTTTTTTTTTAAATAATGAAAATATAGCAAGCCTACAACAACTGGATAATTGCAATCATATTATCCTACACCATGCATAGCAAATATCTAGATACCATTATAATCAATACTCTTGTCTTGGAAGTTGGATGGGATGCCTGTTAACAGTTAAAATAGATCTAACTTTGAAGCGATTTAGCCCACTAAAGAGCTAATGAAATGAACTTATGAAGGTTATACGTTATACCATAGTTATCATACGGCATGTCTCTTAGAATGTTGATTTTTTTTTTCTTTGAGCCTCTTTTAAAATTGAAAACGTATAAATTGCAAACTTGATTTAAAAGTTTTAACTCAAGTCATCTTTGTCTTAAATTATTGAGAAAAGACAAACAAAAAGAAGCAAAACAAAACAAAGAGAAACAATTTTTAATGAAGACTTGTAATTAAGTGACAGTATGTTATACATGCTGATGTTGTCACTTGTTTTGTTTCTTATCAATCTCTTTTAATTAAATCTATTTTCTTTTTCTATGACTGTGAATGCCACTGAACAAAAATGTTCAAAAGGATGTATTGAGCATGATTAGTTTAAAGTCAGTAGTTTAGATGACAAAATGGCATCTAAAGATTTAAAACTTATTTCATATACTTTTCTCTCCTCTTTCATATACTATTTTTCTTTAATATATTTGTATTACTAATTGTGGTGAACTTGATCAGGTCTTGGGCAATAGACTTGGCCTTGTTTAAAGTTGATTTCCCTTTTTTTTCGTCTTTATAGATAAAGATCTATTTATCTACAATGTAGACCCATCAGTATTCTTCTTTCTGTAGTTTTGTCTTCTTTCTGTCTATTTCTATATCTGATTTTGTTATCTTCCTTATTTTCTCTTGCTATTACTACTGGTTTCCTCCTCTCTATCCTAGTCCCACTTTTGTACATCCCTATACCTTCCTCACCCTTTATTTGTACTTCAAATTCTGTGTATTTCTTATTCCTCTCCCTCTTTCTTTGATATCTAAATTTGTAGATTTTATTAGAAAGTTTATTATAACATTTTTCTTTCTTAATCTTAGAGACTGATACCTCTGTATCTTTTTTCCTGTTGAATTTAATTTTGTTTCATGGTGAAAGAGAACTGATGAAGAATATCATGCATGATAAAATAAAAAAAAACTACATCCAAGCCAATCTTGTGTGAAAACAAATTGAGGGACATAGACAATTTCCTACTTTTTTGGCTACTTTTTTATTTTTGCAACCTGCCTATTGTGGAGTAAAGGATGTACATGTGCTAGTATGGAGATTAAAAACAGAAGAAATTTTTTCAAAGTTCTTAAATAATGAACTATTACACCTAGTTGTTATTTCTATCTTTTTCATTGCTTAACGTGAAAGTTGTCAAGGGTACACTAAAAATATTGAGGAACCAAATAAAATCACTTGTGTTTCACACTCGTTAAAAATAAAAAGCGATGCAACATAAATTCATAACAAAAGTAAATGGCAAGCATTGTTCTTATAATTGGTTCTATGTATTAATATATCTCACAGCGCTTCTTAAGCAAAACGCCTCAGTAATACATACTTTTTAAAAATAATTTAAAGATGTAGTCTTCCATATCTTGGGGTGACTATTGTTCACCTCTGTTGCTTTTTGAATATAATCTATTTGTATTCTTCATAAAATGAAGACTGAAGGTTTATACATTTCGTTCACATAATCAGATACATATCTTCTTTCCATTCTTAAGCTAGCATTTCCTTCAATACACTACATATTATGAGGCTGTGACAAAAAGTCGTGATTCTGTTGGTTGTGATGGTGGACAAAGTATTTTAAGGCATAGCAAAGAAAATAAGGCTGTCATAAAAAAAGCTCTTGTCTTGTACCCATTTCAAACTACACGATTTAGTAGTGTTGAAACTGTAATGCAAAAAAGATCTAATGGTTCAAGAGAAATGAAGGAAAAACATACCAACAAATTATAAGCGTGGCCGTTTCTACTTTTCTTCATCAATTCACTTTAAATTTTTCGTCAATGCATTATGATGCACTTAAAAAAGTCATAACATCACATCATTATGACAATATTGTTAATTTCTATGTTATTTGTAAAAATACTTTGTCCCTCATCAGAACAGACAGATTTTCTACGTTTTGTCACAGTTTTGTATAGCTAGTAATAGCCAATCGCTTCACCTCCCGTCTCACCGCGCCTCTGTTTGTTATGACCCCTGCCGTTGCAATGCCTTTCACCGTAGCAGCCTCCCTAAATATTTTCAATAGCGATTCCTGTATGGCTTTAGCCTCCTTTTTTTTGCTTTTAACTCTGTTGTCTCTTTTCTGCTAAAGTCTATATTGAACTGGGATAAATCTATGAGTGCTCATTATTATGGTTCTTGCCAAATAGGGTTGCCCTAGGTAATTTTGTGGTGTGTAACATGTTCGACTCAAATGCTGAAGTCTCGCACCTTTATGGACCCAATCTCCTGTATTTCAGGAGGCGGATTCTCGCTCTACAAAAAGCTGCGTAGCAGACCAGGCAGAGAAAGGCTTTGCCTCAAACGGAGATCGCTATGATGCTCACCGTCCTGGTTACACAGATGAGGCTGTTGAGCTCATCGCTAAAGCTATCACCGCTACCATGGGCACGCTTGATGGTGGTGCAGTTCAATATAACGTCCTTGAACTTGGTGCAGGTACCGGGAAGCTCACTCAGCAGCTGGCCCCAAAACTGCCCAAGTCCATCGCGTATCTAGCCACAGAACCCTCCAGAAATTTTCTGGACACGCTCGAGGCCAAAGGTCTAGGGGTGGATACCGCGTTGGCCAGCGTTGGCAGCCTGTCTCTTCCAGAAGGCAGCGTGGAGACGGTTGTCTGTGCGCAGTGCTTCCACTGGTTTTGCGACGCCCAGAGTGTTGAGATAATACGTCGTATTATGGCCCCTGGGGGGAAGCTGATCATGGTCTGGAATGTTAACAATATGGAGGACGCTTGGATGAAACCCATGGGTGAGCAGCGGTTTGAGGTCATCAGCAGAGTCGGAGGGTCGTTTGTACATGTGGTGAATACTGGAGAATGGCAAAAAGCCATCGACGCGTCTCCCTCGTTCACCCAAGAAAGCATTCTTAACATAGCCGGGAACAATGTGGTGGGGGATCTGGATAAAATCTTGTCAAACATCGCCACAATCTCCGCCTACAACATGCTACCGGAGGCCGAGAGAAAATCTTACCTGGGGAAACTGCGAGAAACTATAGCGAACTGGCCTGGAGTCGACGTTCAAAACGTCACCATGCTCATGAATACACTTCTAGCGACCTATGTCGCTGTCTGATAGCTGTTATCTCATTACAACTAGATCTAGTGCCAACATAGTTTTATAAATTATACACGCAGTTGACATCAATAGTTTTCTTATTTGTTACCTTGCATCCCATGCTTGAACTGCCTGTTTCCAGAAAGTATATATATTTTTAACTAATGCAGCAGGAAGTTAATTTTGTGTGCAAATGATGTTACAAAAAATAGTCAAAGGTTTTTTTCACAGTAATTGTCATGAACTGAAGAAAAAAAAATTAACAAGCACGATTTTTTTTAATAATGAGCGTATGATTCACTAGCATAGCAGTAGCAGAATTTGGAAATGTAGAAAGAAGCAACAGTTTGCATAATCAATATCTTAAACAAATAAATATGTAGGTTTTAAATAATGAGCGTCCCAAAGCCTTTTGGGAGTTTATCTTTTGTTGTTATTGTGACAGTAGCCATTGTTTATGTAACTTAGTAACACGTGATGTTTTCTGAAATTTTTTGTTCTTGTTTTCATGACTGCTAACCATTGATATTAGAAGATTAACAGGCAGTATGATGTTCTATTTTTGATGTATACGAGACCAATTGCAATATGGATTTACGAATTGATTAACAATAAACAAACTGTTGATCTCGAACTAAATAATTGTTTGTGAGAGAATGGAAACACAGCGCTCATACGTTGGACGGCTTTGACTGGGCTTATTTTCAAGTGAATCGCCTGACAAGCCATTGTCAAAACGAATGAATAAACACACTCGAACTCGCTCGCTATTTTACTTCAACATGATAATCTGGCTTCAGAGTTGCTTTTTTTTTAAAAATCATATTCTCTCTCCTTTCTTTCTACTTTTCCTCTATTTTGCATAAATTTCAGTCCTGCAAGGTAATTTTTAATGCATGTACTTCCATGGTTGTTTTAAAAAAATTGTTTCGTTACGGTACCTTTACGTTTTTGGATCGGATATCAATCATATTTTTTTTTTACAAAACAATTTTTCCTTAAAGGTTTTGAGAGCAACCTTATGTGCCCTAGAGTTCGCAGCTTAAAACCCAATGGCTAGTAATTCTACCTCGGTCCTCTTGCAATTACTTAAAAATTCAGTGTGCGGTACTTTCTCTCTGAGCCACTCAAACTTGGCAAGTACAAACCATTCGTCTATTGGTCTATTGAGTTTTACATTAGTTCACTTGCTTAGTTTAAAAGAAAACATAACCGGGGGGGGGGGGGGG
>BMAT01003620.1:940217-951197 GCA_019649035.1 Elysia marginata
CCACTTATATTCACGTTTTGCATGTGCCCAGAAAATATATTTATATAATTATAACTGTTTATATATTATCACCTCCCTTTCTAGTTCTACTAAAAAATAATGCGCTGTTTTCAATTTTTGACATAATTCATAGCTAAGCAAAATAGGATGTAGGAAAGCTAAGGACTTGACGAATAGTTGGACTCAAAAGTTTTGATTACAAGGTTAGCAGTTTACAGACCTATGTCGAAGTGAGATGCGAACCGATAACCGCTGGATTACAGGACCAACTGGTTTAGCGGTCTAGCAAACTGCCCTACAGTCAAACCAAAGCTGTTAGCTTAAATTGTATGTCTTGAATTTGAATTATTTATCATACTGATCTGCAAAATAAACCGATTGCAAATCGTACCAAAGTCACATTCAGTATATTTTATGCAAGGTTTTTGCTACTAACATATTCATGCTGTTTTATCCTTTTAGATGCATGCTATACTACAGCTTGCATAACAAGCTGAGACATTTTAAACTGTTTAGTATTAGCCCATCTCAAAAGGTTAGACATTAATATTTATGGTGTGAATCTTAAATAGTTCAAACCTCCCACCCCCACCCCACTCCAGCGTCCATCTCACGTCAGACGTATAGGAAAACGGGAGGGGGTGGGGGGGAGACAAAACCGACCCAAAAAGTGCCACCCTAGACGATGATTATTTACAACCTAATCATTTATACAGTGTACACGTAGGCAGATATCTTGCTCTATGACGGCTTTGATTTTTGTACACTTTTATCGTACGACAGGCATGCGTTGTTGAGAAGCATTTAAGTATATTTTACCCCCCCCCTCCCCGTGTATATGTATATACATATAGGGCAACCAGTGACTGCTGAATGCTAAATGCCAATTATCTGCCAGCAGACCCCCGATATATCGATATATTCGATTAGTATAAAGGCGATATACCGACAGTTACCATTAGTAGAAAAAGGATAATTGCTTAAATATGTGTCAGTCTAACATATTTATCTGTATCCGCCTATGTATCTGTTGGTTTTCCTTAATTGCCTCACCTGATCTGAGAGTATGTAGATCTCAAAATCATTGATAGAGGCCTTTTCATGCATGCTGTCTGGACAAATTTCCCGTATTTATAATAATATGGTATTTCTACCGGCGTCGAGTTTTGACGCCATTGTGGCCTTTTTTGCTTGTTTGTTTTGTTTGAATCTAATCATTATTCAATTGGTTTTTAAAAAAAGCAGAATCACCACAAAAACCTCCAAGATAAACTCTTTTACTATAATATAGATGTCCGCAGAGGATAAATCAGAGAAATGTCAATTCTATGGTCAATCACGCTTGCTTTTTGGGGGTATTTGATATTCGTCAAGACAATTCTCTTTTATGTCCTTATACCATTAGATTTAATAATAAATGTATTCTTCTTCTTCTTCTCTTCTTCTTCTTCTTCTTCTTCTTCTTCTTCTTCTTCTTCTTCTTCTTCTTCTTCTTCTTCTTCTTCTTCTTGCCTTGTCTTCCTGGTTCTTGCGATGTTAGCACGTCACATTTGCAGTCCGTCGCCTTCGCGAATTTGGTTGCCAGGGTTAGGTCTTCCATGGTTCGAAACAGCAGATTTAAATATAAATGCACACCATTTGTCTAGAAAAATGTGAAAATAATTGCGTCCATGGCTCTATCTTTTTCTCGATGGGATTTCTAAATGATGTTCTCGAAGTTTTTTTTTTTTTAAATTGGAAAATGGAGAAAGAAATTGACATATCGTTTACGCTCTCAACGAAAAAAAAAACCAACAAAGACAAATCTAAAGAGGAACAGCAAACCTGCTTTATAGAACTAGCGACGCTCGCATAAAAAATAGCCCCAGTTGAGATAAGGGAACGTTCACAAAACCTCACGGAGTGAGTACCCCGATCTATGTGGGCATTCAGACACCGATCTGCTGACCCTTTCATCTGCTCTCGCATCTTTATTCATTGGCAGTGGAACACCGAGGATTGGGTCTGTACAGAGACACCAACGATTTTCTGTGTATGTACCTCAATGTTTATTCATGATCTCATTTCATGGGGCTGCTCTCAAACTCTGAGAGTTTGAAATCAAATGCACCATGATAGATATAATCACTTGTTTGTTTTTTTTTACCTCCTACCTCCCCCCTCCTCTCTCTCTCTCTGTCACCCTCTTCCTCTAAATTCCCCCTTTTTCCTAGTTTAACAGTTAGAGCGTGAAAATATTGTGTCTTTAATTATGCTTTAGATTTTACTGTATACACTTCTCAAGATAATAGATGTAGATAAATCTCGACACTCTAGACTTCTTTTCTTAGACCTACCTAATGCACGTGCATCCACCCATTAGTTACAGCTGATCTTAACTTTAGGGTTGACGTAGATGCAAATGCGTCCAACGTAAGGCTGTGTGGGTCTGTCACCATCAAGGGTTGTTGGACTCTCCATCTCCTGCAGCTTCCTCTTCATGTCTGGTGCAGTCCGCTCTCCTGCTGGCCTGAGCCTTGCAGTCAGTCAGCCTCTGTCTCTCTGTCTCTCTCTCTCTCTCTGTCTCTCGCTCTCTCTTTCTATCTCTCACTTTGTCTCTCTTCCTGTTTCTCTCTTTCTCTCTCTCTCAATCTCTGTGTGTGTCTCTCTCCTTTCTCTCTCTTTCTCTCTCTGTCGCTCTCTTTCTCTCTCTCTGTCTTTCTCTCTCTCCCCATGTATCTCTCTGTTTCTGCCTCTGTTTTCTGTCTGTTATTGTCCATCTCTTTATCCCCCCCCCCTCTCAAACGCACATACACAGGCTGAATGAAATGTAGAAACAAATTGGAACTGAAGTACCGAATTTTTTTTTAAATTGTTAGGCTGTTTTAAATACATTATGCCGAGAAATAACCACGGTGGTTGGAGTTACATAGTTGATAGGTTTGATCCTTCGCTTTTTTTTTAGCGTGCGTGTGTGTTCCACTTAATTTAATCGTAAGAGAAAGGAGCCTTAAAAACAGAGGACGGGGGTTTGGGATGTGACGGCTGGTCAAGTATGATTTTCTTTACTATTTTTTGAATCCACTTATCAGGTGCCCCCTGAACGGCTGAATAAGATGCTATTTGTGTGAGAGAAAAACAGACAGATAGTCACCAGTGAGTAAGAACCAGACTGAAGACATAATAAGATGGAGAGTCAGAATAGATAATAATTATGAGAAAATATATCTGCAAAATGCATATTCGACAAAATTACATTTGAAAGCAATGTTAAACCCAACTCTCAAGTAGAAATAAAACTTGTGAGATAAGCTTGCCAATCTGTCTTTCTTTCCCTATTTTTAAACGGACATTTATTTGGTTCTTCTTTCAAAGTTTTTTTAAAGCTACGGACCCGATCCTGCTAAGTCTCAAACACATAATATAAATCTAGATTAATGCATTGAGTAAAGTATAACAATCTCAGCACGATTAAAAGAAAAAAAAAGAAAAGAAAAGTCTGCTTTGATGATGGGTTATATTACAAGATCTACCCGCATTTCGAATAATTTCCATAATTATCTATAGTCAACTGTGTTTAAATCCATTTCCTGAGGACAATAACCAATAACATCGACGTAGTGCGGTATGTGCAAGTCCTCAATGTAATTGCCCACGTGAGTCATAAAAAAAATAAATAAAAAGAATCAAGTTAAATGAAAATCGACATAAGCAACTTGGACTTCAACAGAATTGACTCGCACTAAACTGAATGAAACAGTATCGATAAGTGCTCGCCAGATGTTGGGTGTGTAGCGATCGATTGTATGTTATCATCTATGATGTTGCCATCTCGGGGATGGGGGTTCGAGTCGGTGTGGCCACCGTACTGTAGCCGCTCTCTTTGAGATATAGATCATTGTTGGGGACACCTGTGCGCGTGCATGCAGACCTCTCGTATTGTTAACGTCGTGCATGGCATTTATCTCCGGACAAAAGCTGTACTATCTCAATCACCTGGGCGTTAAGGGCTTACTGTTTTGAAGTGTTTCTTTTTCTATTTGCATGTTTTTTTTTAAATAGGAACTCATACTTAAGGCCGTCGATTAAGACCCTTTGTTAAGCTTAACCCATAGGCCTATTTTATCGCTACATTTCTAATGTAGTTATACTGAAATATGGATCGTAGAGATTAGATCTAGTTTCAGCTTTTTTTTTTGTCATAAATTTGGGTTTTCAGTTCAAACTTTCATATTTTTAGTTAACGAAATATCAAGCTGTAATTGGACACCAGGTCTCATGCAACCTCTCAAGATACTGAAAATACTCCCGCTCCGTAATAGATTCATTAGAGAATTGCCCTTCCATTTGCTACTCGACGCGTGCATTGAGTTTTTGTGCTTATTTCCACGATAAAGTGAAAAAACTAAGAACAGAACTTGACAGCAAAGGCGGTGAACCATCATATGAGCCTTTCTCTGGAGAACCCTGGGAACAATTCCAGACTGTCGATCCTAAGATTGTGAAAAAAGTCATCTTGTCATCAAATCCCAAATCATGTGTCTTAGACCCTATTCCATCAGACTTGTTACAACAACATATTGATGACTTGATTGGTATCTTAACAAATATAATTAACGCATCTTTGAGAGAAGGAGTGGTTCCCTCAGCCCTCAAGACAGCGGCCATTATCCCCCTTATTAAAAGGCAGACCTAGATCCTAACATTTTGAAAAACTTTAGACCTGTTTCTAATCTCCCATTTATTTCAAAAATTTTGGAAAAAATTGTTCTTGAACAATTAAAGCTCCACCTAGAGAAGAATAACCTGATTGAACCTTTCCAATCAGCTTATAAGGCAGGTCATTGTACTGAGACGGCTTTACTCCGAATCACTAATGACCTGCTGAATGCGGCTGATGAGGGTATGATATCCATTCTTTCTCTCTTAGACCTGTCGGCAGCGTTTGACACGTTGGATCATGAAATAATGCTGAAGCGGTTATCTATATCATTTGGACTGTCAGGTACCGTCTTGAAATGGTTTACATCTTATTTGACGGATCGCCAATATTTTGTGATTGTTAAAGGCAATAGGTCTGTTCATACTCCATTAGAATTTGGTGTCCCGCAGGGCTCAGTTCTAGGGCCTGTTTTATATACCATGTACACCTTTCCTTTAGGCAATGTAATTAGGCAACATAAAATTCCATTCCATATGTATGCCGACGATACTCAGCTTTACAAATCTGCTAAACCATCTGAAATCGCTGGTCTTATTGGTGATGTAGAATCCTGTATTGACGCTATTAAGGCATGGATGACACCTAATAAACTCATGATGAATGATGATAAGACAGAAATTATACCTATCTCTACATCCAAGAAGCTAAATTCAATGGACACTGATCATATTTGTGTAGGGAATGACATGATTAATTTTTCAAAAAAGGCTAAAAACCTAGGTGTAATTTTAGATGATGATTTGTCAATGGATGGTCACATCAATTACATTTGTAAGACTACCTATCTTGAACTCAGAAGACTAGGACAACTAAGAAGCTATCTGGGTGTAAAGGAAACCTCAACACTGACATCAGCTTTCATCTTGTCACGGCTAGATTATTGTAATTCATTGCCTGCTGGTTTAAGCAATGACAAGCTGCGTAGACTGCAGTGCATACAAAACAATACCGCCAGGCTAGTTCTTAAGAAAACAAAACGTGAACATATAACTCCACTATTGCATGAATTGCACTGGCTGCCCATCAAAGCCAGAATTGAGTATAAACTCGCAGTTATTTGTTTCAAAAGCATGAACAGTGATTTTCCATCATATATCTCTGATTTGTTGGTTCCTTGTACACCATCAAGATCATTAAGATCTAGCACTACGAATAAATTATCAATTCCTAGAGTGCATTTGAAAGGTTACGGAGAGAGAGCTTTTTCTTTCTCGGGTCCATCTACTTGGAATAAAATCCCTGAAGAATTAAGACAAACAACAAGTTTAGATCATTTCAAAAAGGTTCTAAAGACGCATCTTTTCCAGAAGTATATTGAGTAGGTCACCACTGATTATGTTAGTTAAATAACTTTTTCTTTTTCTTTAAATGATTTTAATCTGCTGTACACATGTACCTAAGTATGCTTGAAAGTACGTATGTAAAGCACCTGGAGCAAACTTATGTTTTGTTGTGAGAGTGTACCTAAGTATGTAATTGAAAGTATGTATGTAAAGCGCCTAGAGCTAACACCTGTTGGAATAGGCGCTATATAAAAAGCCGTTATTATTATTATTATTATTGATGAAACAAATTTTAAGGGTTTTTTTTTAAATAAGATGCATAGTACTGAGGCTAAAAGTCTCGCGCTTAGTTCAGATTTCTTGTTCATTCTTGTTAATTCAAACAGAGGGCTTTTCCATTTCTTTTTTTTTTTCTTTCTTCATAAACTTACCTTTCTGGCGCATCATCTCATGTTAAGGTTGCTGGTCTGGGTCCATCTGACAAGTCCCGATTTTAATTGTTTGATCAGGGTGAAGTTCCTGATATCATTTCCGAGTACACTGTATCTTTCCATTTACACCTCTGCCTACTGCCTGTTAATCTCTTTCCGGATTCTGTCATTTCCATCAAACACCTCAAAAGGCTTTCCTATATCGGCTTTCCTAAATCTCTGTGGATTTTATTATCATTTGTTGCAACTTCTAACTTGCTAAAAAGATAGTAAAAAAGCAACTGAATTTTAGCAAATCATCACCTTCGCATACTTCAAGCAAGGTCCTGGTACAAAACAAAACGAAGGACAAATCTTAGCCGAGGGTTTACGTCTTGTTAAAGATTCAGGACGCAAACAACACAAAATTAACCATCGCACCGGTCGGTTACTGCAATGTGAAGATGTTGGCATTATGATACATTTATTAGATAGCTCAGCTGCTCAGAGTCTGAACATGGCTTCTGAAAGGGTAGTCAAATGTTAAGTTTGTGTTCTGACCTTTCCACTTTAGTTTGCCTGGCCTAATTGGATACCATCATATACTATGTACATGCACAGTAATGACAGACAAAATAATTAACCAATCACTATCTTAACCTTTTTTTTGTGTACAAAGTGTTGTCATGAATTATCAGAACACCAAATTACCTCTCTCTCTCTCAATTCCTCCCTCCCTCCTGACAAAACGACGGTGTTTGAGACAACAGAGTTGACTGCTATTTACTAGCTGTAACTGGTGAACTACCCGACGTGTCCTTACTCACGACGTGCTTTTCAATAGTACATGTAACATAATCTGAGAACAGAGATAGTCCTCTGTAGTTTGTTAGTCTAACTTGTGATGTATTCACAATACGGTAGTAGGCATTATTGATTTTTCATTCTCACTACCGCCAGGCAATCTTTAATTTTTCTTCTCAGTAACAGATTATCATGGCTATATGCCTTTTGCCCGGCACACAATAATTTTCTCTTGAAGAGACGATAGAACATACATTATATTTTGTCCCGGTGCTTTAAAACCATACATCTCTTGTATCTCAAATTACACCTCTCTCTGTGTCATCTCTTTCATCTCTCTCTCTCTCGCTCTTTCTCGCTCTCTTACTTCAACTTTCCACCTTTCTATGTTTTTCCATTGTTTTTCTTTGATGTTCTCTCTATCTCTCACCGCACCTCATCACTGCAATACAGATGTAAAAGGATATTGGGGTTTTATTACAGGACCAAGACGCGACTGCCTTTCAGCCTTGTATTTTTTTACTTTGAGAAGTTGGTCTGTTTCAAAATATAACTTAGAAGATCTAAAACTTGCAAATAATTATGACAAGAATGAAAACAAAATATTGTTGCGTTACAGTTTTATTGGTCTAAATTACTCATAGGCCCGTGGGGTTCCTAAAATTTGATCAGGCGCCAGAGCAAGTTACGAACTTCCTTTGGTATAGATTGAGCTGTTCCCACGATTTGTGTCCCAGATTTCAAATAGGTTTTCTGAAGTGTCACTCATACATTTCTTATGAAATTTTCTGCGAAAAAAAACAAACGTATTCTTTCTCTCTCCCTCTTTCTCTCTCTCAACCCGCAAAAACACATTCTTTTCTTCTCTCTATAACTGCTCTCTTCATACCAGTCTTTTTATATTTTGGCCAGTTTCAATTCCCACCGAGCACCTTTGAAAATTCACTAAGTTAGCATGGAAATGAAAATGAAACAGACACAGAGAGAGAGAGAGAGAGAGAGAGAGAGAGAGAGAGAGAGGTGAAACTCTCAGCTCCTCCCATTGCCTTATAATGTAATGAAAAGGTAATGGTCCGTCCTAAAGGAGCTAAGCTAAAGTTGATGCCACGCCCTAAGACTATTTTTTTTTTATTATTATGCTTACCAGTCTGTGTTATGCCTTATGACCTCATTTGTAATATCATTTTCGGACAAAAGTTTCTTTTCAAAATGTATATAAATATCTTTTGCTGTATGTCTCAAGGATTCTGTCACTTCACTGCGAGAGCTCAAGCTCAAGTGCAACGGTTTGCCACGTGTACTGTTGTGTTGTGCAGAATGCACCTTGTATCGCTGTCACGGCCACACCACGTCCGACCCAGACTGTCTGTCTGGATATTCTTCACACTTTACCGTTCTACTTTTTTTTTTGTAGGGCAAAGTCGTCGATCAAAATAAGAGGCAACCTTACGACAATTTTCAAATTTATAGACATCAGTTCAACATCACATCAGAGACTTCGGGAAAAAAAACATTATCATACTAGCACCTAAGCGGGCAGTTTTATTGTACTTCTTGTCTGAGCATGGCGAGCTGCAAGTATTTATAATTTTATAGTAGGCCTGCGAGGGGCGGTAAGTTTACGGATGGCTGGTCAGTTTGGGGCGCGTGAATGGGCGTCTTAACGGGCGTGACGTCACAGGAATACAACTTGTCGACGTGGACACGAATCTTCTCCTAATGTTGCCTCCCTTTTTCCAGTTTATCTCCTTCACTCTCATTTCTCTCTCTCTCTCTCTCTCTCTCTCTCTCTCTCTCTCTCTCTTTCTAACTCCCCTACTCTCTGCTCCTTCAATTTCTCATTCTTCTTCTTCTTCTTCTTCTTCTTCTTCTTCTTCTTCATCATCATCACCATCATCACATTATCATAATAACCCTTTCCCATTTCTTCCAATTTTTTACTTTATAGGAGGGGCCTGTTCGGTGTGGACTCTCTGCAATGCGATTTACACCGTCTTCTCAATTATTAATCTTGCTATGGAAGTTTTCTAGTCAGCCTGGTGCATTTGATAAAGACAATGCTCCGGCGTGTTAAAAAAGTAGCAAGAACACAAGTATTGTGTTGGTAACGGGGTATCTTGTTCAAGTTTGCTGGCGTTTAGTTTTCAGAGTAATAATTATATTTTTTCTTTCGTTCAAGTGTTAACGACAGTTGGAAATGTCAATACAATGCCACGTCCTGTCCTTGGTCTAACATTGTAAACCCTTTTCTTCCTCGTTTTTTTCTACATCTGTTTTTTTTTCCCTTCTTACTAGTCTACCTCTGACATGACTCCCCGGGCTCTTCCTCAATAATAACCTCCGGTTCATAATCTTTTTTTTTTTTTAACCTCTCTCAATTTTTGACGCTGCTCTCTTTCTCTCATTAATTAAGGCTCTTGTCTTTTTCCTTATTATATCTCTTATCTCTTTTGATTCCCTCGTCCTACCATATCTTTTCTTTCTTTTTTCACTCTTCCTTTGCCCACACAGTATCTCTTTATTTCATTTTCTCTTATAAGCTTCTTGTTTCCATTTTTTCAAAATGTCACAATTGCTGTTATATTCTTCCGTTTCCCTTATCAACATTTTCCATTTTATAAAGGTAGAGCAAGCACGCCTATTGTCGTAAAATGCAGCCAGGTTTTGAATAGTTTTTCAAAGTTTTCAACACTTAAAAAAAAGCTGAATCAAGATTGATGGGTGAACTGATACAGAACCAAGTCTGGGTAGAGTGAAAACTAGATCGGGGCAAGCTCATTATAAACCGTTGAGCCTGGTAGTTCATAATTATGCAAATATATTTTGTAATATGAAGGTATTCTAATGATAAGAAGTAGAACGATGTTTTTACTTTGTCCTCACTGCTTCGAACCCACTTATCTCGATTTTTTATCTTCTGTCGCTAGTCTAGGTCATCATAAGGGCGGTTTACCTTGTAATCTAGATGAAAACCATCTCACCCCTCTCAAAGGCGTAGGTTCCAGGCTTCTCGCGTTGAGGTTTTGATTGGTTTCACGCGTTGCGCCGTGACGTAACTGGAACGATAATTAACCATAAAAACGGTGGCATTAGCGGAATTTATGTCTTCTTCAGAAGCAGCTTCTGATTCTGCTGATCGTAGACACAGGTTGTAGTTGTAGGTCTCAGGTTGTCTTTCGATTTTGATCTCAAGAAACTATCTTTCAGTATTTTTATTATCATTTTGTACCAGCTAGACAACCTTCACGCTCTCAATACAATTCTCTCGGACCGCGCCTCTCAGTCCGTAAGCATTTTGTCGAGCTGACGAAAATTAATAGTTGTGTTTCGACACGTATCCTCTGTTCAGTGCAGTTTACAAGGCGGTCTGCTAGCCCCCTGAAATAGGCGGAGCTTGGCATTCAGTAGTCTAGAAGAGGCGTAGGAAAGCAGTCGGTGTCTCTACGCTAGCCTATCTGGTTCAAGGCAGTCGACTCAGTGTTTCGTCAGTCAGTGCAAGGCAGTGGGTCAACAGCTGCGATCTAGGAAAACAGTAGTATTGTATGCACTGTTTTCTCCGGTTGCTACTAAAATATATATATTTTTGTAAACAAAGTTCGTAGCAAGAGTTATTCAACCCGTGGGAACTAAGCAGTGCAACATGTCAAAGGTAAGGGAACTCTTCTTTACTGTAAGTTAAATTAAGTTTGAACTCGGATTGGTCAGTCTGTTACTGGACTAGACTCGCGCTGTTTACCTTTCGCTCAAGTCTGTTACGTGGCATGTTTCTTATCGAGTGTTG